>JACFYI010002273.1:587975-598817 GCA_014898755.1 Handroanthus guayacan
GCCCAAAAGCTCAAATTTCAAGCCCAAAACATAACTCAAACCCTAGCCACTTTTTTTGACCAATTGAGCATCAAGTGGAAATCAAAAATAAAAGAAAAAGGCAAAAGAAATCTGAAAAAAGAGGGCAGCTGTAGCAGCCGTCCAAGCTATCTTTGGATGGGATTTTCATCCCATGCATCCATCAAAGAGTGTCAAATAGGCCACCCTATCTACCCCTAAAGATTGGTAATTGTTTTGAGGGACTCCAACTATTTGATTCTCTCACTTTGGCCCCAAGATCACTCTATAAATAAGCTCTATGATGGACAAAAATTTCTGCAGAAAAATTTTTACAAACACTTCAAACTCTTTGCATCACTTGTACTCTCACTTCTCTCAAAACCGATTTTTGGCTTAAGGGAGATTTAAGGTGGTAAAGCACTCAACCTAAACTCTAAGTAAGTGGTTAAGATTCATGTTTAAGGATGGTTAATGGTATGTTATATAGATCTTGACATGAATGTATATATATGGTTATAGGTGTGATTATAAGCTTGGATCGATCTTATTTACGGGTTTAAGTTGCAAAGAGGTAAGACTTATAGTTTCTCCTCTCCATGAGCATGTATTTCAGCTTTTTCCTTCGTTGATTGAGCATGCTTTGAGTATTTGATACCATTGACATGTTGAGCATGAGAATCTATGTTGTTATCTTGTTATGCTTGATCGGGCAGTGTCGGACTGTCGACTAGGACCCACGAGCCCCTGATTGTTGGGTAGTTCGGATGAATTTTAGAGGTAGAATTCTAAAGCACTACCCTAAGCACGTACGTTAACTGTGCTTCTTGTTGATTGATGCTCCTTTGGGAGTTGGAGGGATAAGGTGAAATGTATACGTTGAAGACATAAGGGTGATAGACCTACCAAAAGATTGTTTCAGCCTATTGACTCGAATGTGATACATATATGTATATATTGATTGTCTTGATCGTTCTGATTGCTATCCGTATTATATTCCTGTATTGTTATTGATATGCTCATGTTCTTTAAAACTCTTATCCTCGATTGCATGCTATAAGTTTTACTAGGTCAGTGGACTCATGACCCCATTTAACACGTAAGTTCTTGAGCTTTGAACCGTAAACGATTGAAAGATTGATTGGAGCTCAATAGATTGTATAGCTTGGTTGGGATTGTGAACCTCATTGTATTTTAGTTTAGCCGTTTTGAGACTTCTAGACTTAGATTTGTATTTTGGAACGACATCATGATTTTGGACTCATGAATTGTATAGAATATTGGATTGTATTAATAAGTTAGATTGCTCTATAAAATTTTGGACAGTTTGGTTTGTAACTATACATTTTGGGAATTAGTTTGAATCATTTGATGGATTTTATGAATTTAGCTTGAATGTTTATGCTGCATTAAGTTTTTGATGATTTTGGAATGATTATTCGTCCGCGAGTAGCACTTCGGATCTTGGGGCAAAGAGCCCTAGGATGCGGGGCGTTACAGGTAAAGAGATAGCCATGCATGACATTCATGGGGGAGACAAAGGCTCATATGATAAATTGAGGTGGTACTGCAGTGCTGTGAAGCAAACAAATCTCGAAAGTGTTGCCGATTATGAGATCAACCCCGGTACACAGAAATTTCATCGGTTTTTCATGCGCTTTAATGCTTGTCTTATAGGTTTTCTTAGTGGATGTAGACCTTTGATATTTTTAGATGGCACGCACATTAAAAATACTGTAAAGGAAGCTTGCTTAGTGCTGTGTCTAAGGATCCCAATGATGATTTATTTACATTGGCATATGCGGTTGTTAATGCTGAGAATGATGATAATTAGGAATAGTTCTGTTTGAAGCTAAAAATCATCTTAGATTCTTATCGTGGCACAGGGTTCAGAAGGTTTACTTTCTTCTCCGATCGACATTCTGGGCTCATTAAGGCTATTTCTATTGCATTTCCAGGCAACCATCATGCTTATTATCTAAGGCATTTGGTCGATAATATCAAAAAACAAGTAAGATATTTATCTTTAATATTGAAATCATTGCACGTTTATCTTTTCAAATAATACCTCTCATATTCCTATAATTTCGATTTTAGGTCATGAGAAGGTATCCCCTGCACAACAAGAAGCATTGGACCACAGTTTTCATGAAAGCTGCATATGCTCCTACGAGATAGGAGTATACACGTCATGTAGAAAATATATTGGAATCCATGCCTCTTGTTAGAGAATTTATCAGCAGTCAGAGCCATAATGCTGGGCAAATTCTTTATTCCCAGGAGATTGTTGGGGAGTTATAAACAACAATCAAGCTGAAAGTTGGAATAGTTGGGTAAAATTGGCACGGTTTATGCCAGTTGTTGCTATGGTCGATCATATACGTAAACAAATCATGATTATGATGCACGATCGTCAAGAAGAGTCTTTTAAAATGATTGGAGAATTGTGCCCAAAGCAAGAGAATAAGCTAGCAACAAACTGCATGGTCTCGCGTGCATTAAAAATGGACAAATCTAGTGGTTGAAGTTTTGAGGTGGTTGATAATGACAGGACGTATGCTGTGGATTTGCAAAGTTTGACTTACTCTTGTAGAGCATGGCAAGTTGATAGGATGCCGTGCAAACATGCCTGTGCTCGTATTGAGTCAAAGTCACTTTCCGTTTATGACTTCACTGACCAATATTATCGGATTGAGATGTATCAACAAACATACAAGGCAGTACTTAATCCTATTTCTACTTTCGATATGCATACATTTGGTACTGAGGAAGAACCTACTATTAATGCTCCTGATATTCGATCTCAGCCAGGCCGTAGAAGAACACAGAGATTTCCATCACAAGTTGAAGTTCGGGTTATCAAGTGTAAATGGTGTGGTAAATCTGGACATAATCACCGTACTTGCAAAGAAGCTACAACTAGCTAGATTAGCTTATCCTTGATGATGTACTTGCCTACTCGTCTATTTGTTATATATGTATGTTTGTCTTAGTATTTGCCATTATTTACTAGTATCCTGTTTCATTTGTTTTTCCTTAATTAGCAAAAAGGGGATCCGCGGAAGAGAGACAAATTCTAAAAGATGTATAAGACTCCGTGCACGTACTTCTGAGAGCTGCTGAGTTTGTTGGGGTATAAGAAATTTGAAGTTTGTGTACTGTACTATATAAGTTTGGTGAAGATTGTACTGTGGTGAAAGAGTTTGAAGTTGTTTTATCATGTCTTTATTTGTTCGTAATGTATGGAGATATTGCACTAGATTATCTATGTTTTAATAAGATCTATGTTATGGTAAATGAGCTTAAAGTGTTTTTTTTTTTTTTTTAATCTTTATTATGTGATACAAGAAGATATTGACTATTGTTAATAATGAGAATACTAGTGTCTTGAGGCCTCTGCTTGGTTTGTTGTATTAGATAGGTTGCTGTGTTGTCTGCAAGTTAATGTGGACAGATTTTCGCTCCCTATATGTCATACTATATCTTCGGATTATAATACTTAATTTTAGGAATACGTACTGGATATTAAACACTTAATACTACATATGCCAAGTTTAATACTAGATTCAGGATATCCCATTAAATCTTGATAAATTTTTGCACCTCATACGTAATACTATGCCAGTCGAATGTCATACTTTATATTGGAAACTACATACTAGATACAACGAATTTAATACTACAAATTTTTATTTTAATACCATATTTTGAAAATTCATATTACACGTATTTATCCCATCTTGGCTCGAAATAGGATTAATAACATGATTCAAATAAAACTTAAGATATAATAGGATGCTAAATAGATGAAGTCATGTCTAATTCGTATAAACAATGAAAAGTTTATACTAGATTTGGAGAAAGTAACATTTTTTTTTTAAAACAAATACCTTATATACCATCTTTAATACTGAATATGTCACATTTAATACTATGTGTGAATAATGTCAAAACGTATGAACCTTGATAAATTTTTGCACCTCACACGTAATACTACACCAGTTGAATGTAGTACTTTATATTGGAAAATAAATACTAGATCCAACGAATTTAAAACTACAAATTTTTATTTTAATACCATATTTTGAAAATTCATATTACACGTATTTAGCCCATCTTGGCTCGAAATAGGATTAATAACATGATTTAAATAAAACTTAAGATATAATAAGATGCTAAATAGATGAAGTCATGTCTAATTCGCATAAACAATGAAAAGTTTATAAAAAAACTACATTTTGCAACATGTGATACTAGATTTAGAGAAAGTAATACTTTTTTTTGAAAACAAAAACCTTATTTACCATCTTTAATACTGAATATGTCACATTTAATACTACGTGTAAACAAGTGTCAAAACGTATGAACTTTGATGAATTTTTGCACCTCACACGTAATACTACACCAGTCGAATGTAGTACTTTATATTAGAAAATAAATACTAGATCCAACGAATGTAATACTACAAATTTCCATTTTAATACTATATTTTGAAAATTCATATTACACGTATTTAGCCCATCTTGACTCGAAATAGGATTAATAACATGATTCAAATAAAATTTAAGATATAATAAGATGCTGAATAGATGAAGTCATGTCTAATTCGCATAAACCATGAAAAGTTGAAACATGTGATACTAGATTTGAAAATTTTAATAATTTTTTCTGGAAATAAAAACCTTATATACCATCTTTAATACTGAATATGTCACATTTAATACTACGTGTGAACAAGTGTCAAAACGTATGAACCTTTATAAATTTTTGCACCTCACACGTAATACTACACCAGTCGAATGTAGTACTTTATATTGAAAAATAAATACTAGATCCAACGAATTTAATACTACAAATTTTCATTTTAATACCATATTTTGAAAATTCATATTATACGTATTTAGCCCATCTTGGCTCTAAATAGAATTAATAACATGATTCAAATAAAACTTAAGATATAATAGGATGCTAAATAGATGAATTCATGTCTAATTCGCATAAACAACGAAAAGTTTATAAAAAAACTACATTTTGCAAGATGTGATACTAGATTTGGGGAAAGTAATACTTTTTTTTGGAAACAAATACCTTATATACTATCTTTAATACTGAATATGTCACATTTAATACTACGTGTGAACAATTATTTGATCGAGCCAATTCAATTAAGTTTTTTGCCCCCAATTATTAATACTACACTAATCAATGTTAGTACTTGATCCTGGAATTAAATACTGGAAATAGGAATGGAATACTATTAATATCCATTTGAATACCATATTTTGAAAAGTCGTACTAAACGTATTTAGCGGGCTACCTCGATTTGATATAGTGTGAGATGGCACGTCCCAAATGAAATTTAACATGTAATGTGATGATTAATGAATGAAGCAACTTGGAATACACATATACACTCAAAGTTAATAAGAAACTATATTTTGTGTATCTCAAACAGTTTGGAAGCATTGCAATCCTAACATCTTGATGCTTCATAAATTCCATTGTGAATTAAAGAAAACAAGCTTAACACGGAAAAATGATGCCGTCATACACTAAAAGGAGTCAATTTGAGCAAATTTTTGCATTCATTATGTAATACAATATTATTGAAAAATAGTCATTTATATTAGAATATAAATACTGGATTTAAATATTTAATAATATAAATGTCTTTTTAATACTAGAGTGAGGCACTACTAACGTCAGCATTTAATACTATATTTTCCAATTCACATACTTATATCATAGAATAAATACTAGTTTATGCACCTTTAATACTTGAAATTATACATTTCAATACCATATTTTGTAAATTCGTACCAAAGGTATTTAGCCCATTTTGGCTCGAAATAAGATTAATAACTTGTTTTAAGTAAAATTTAGCACATAATAGGATGTTAAATAGATGAAGTAATGTCTAATTCGCATATACAAACTCGAAGTTGATAAGAAATTACCTTTTGCAACATGTGATACTAGATTTGAAGTAATTAATATTTTTTTTTTTTGTACAAATACCTTATATATTATTTTTAGTACTAAATATATCAATGTTAATACTATGTGTGAACAAGTATTTCAACAAGCCAATTCAATTAAGTTTTTTGCACCCAATTCTTAATACTACACTAGTCCATTCTAGTACTTGATCATGGATGAAAATACTGAAAATAGGAATTTAATACTATTAATATCAATTTGAATACCATATTGTGCACCCAATTCTTAATACTACCTCGATTTGATATAGTGTAAGATGGCACGTCCCAAATGAAAGTTAACATGTAATATGTTAATTAATGGATGAAGCAACTTGGAATACACATATATACTCAAAGTTAATAAGAAACTACATTTTGCAACAACTTGTGTATCTCAAATTGTTGGAAGTGATACAATCCTAACATCTTGATGTTTCATCAATTTCGTTGTGCATTAAACAAAACAAGCTTAACACGGGAAAATAATGCCGTCATACACTAAAAGGAGTCAATTCGAGCAAGTTTTTGCATTCATTCTGTAATACTATATTATTGAAAAATAGTACTTTATAATAGAATATAAATATTGGATTTAAATTTTTAATACTAGAAATATGATTTTAAAACTAAATTATTGGTGACACTAATGTCAACGTGTAATACTATATTTTCCAATTCACATACTTATATTCAAGAATAAATACTAGTTGATGCATCTTTAATACTAGAAATTATTATTTAATACTACATATCAACACGTGGTAAAGCTAGCCAATTCAAATAAATTTTTGCACCCAATACGTAATACTATGGTATTCTAATCTAATACTTGATATTTAGAAAAAAATACTAGATTTATGACTTTAATACTCATATACCCATGTTAATACCATATTTTGATAGTAGCCCCATTTCTCTCGGAATATGAATACCATATCTCAAATAGAAGTTAATACATAATATGGGACGCTAGATGGATGAGGCAACTTAGGATGTGCACATGCAATTAAGATTTGTAAGAAACTACATTTTGCAACTACTGATACTAGATTCAAGTGAACTAATACTGAGTTTTAATGAAAAAATACCTAGCCTATATTCTCGATTTGTCTCAAATATAATGATACTACCAGTGAACAAGTGATAAAACGAGCTAATTCAATTAAATTTTTGCACCCAACACATAATACTCTTCTACTAAGAAATAAATACCGGATTTGAGAACTTTAATACTAAAAATATCAAATTTAATACTAGATTTTCAGTCAAGCCACTGTTCAACCTAATCAAGCTATAATTTTCTCACGTCTATGTTTTACACGCATCACAAACACTAACAACAGTAGAACCATAATAGAATCATTTCCTCCTTATCAACGAAAAGTATTGGACAAGGGAGCTCCTATCAATATTCAACACAATATAACAAGTTGAAAAACAAAAAATATCTTGTTCCATTTTCACATCACATTAGAGGACAATAAGCCATGCTCATGACCGAGGATCTTCGTTGCCATATGAGCTCGAAATTCATCAAAAGTACATGTGTTTGAATAAGCCCAAAATTCACTTGTGTCTCTAGCGAAATATTCTGCCCAAAGGCACAAGTAAACTCCACAATCCATGCCCCCTGTTTGTTGGCGACTATAACGACCGTTCACTTCGGGCTTTTCGGTACCATATCCCAGTGCATGATAGAGGTATGTGGATAAAAACTTAGCCTACAAAAATTAATACAAATTACTATTTTTATTCAAAATGCTTGAATGTATTGGTAAAAAAAAATTAAGAGATTTACAAAAATTTTAGTAGTTCCTTTTGTTTGGGGAGACCACATTGAGTTCATTTGTATGAACTTCTTCTCCAAGGTATCAAATATAAGAAGGAACCAATGCTTATGGCTGTGAAGTGGAATAATGATAAATCATGCCTTGTTCATCACATCCATCATCAATTCCTCCAACATTCTTCGGGGACTCGATCTCATCTTAGCAATAAAACCTGGAAACTCATCAATCTTGATCGTACGCTTCTTACTTCTCTTTTCAAGTAGGCCTAAGATCTCAAACTATCAATTGTTAATGTGTTAGTGTCTGTTTTAACAATTGAATCACACTATTTTCACTTAGAAAAAAATAAAATTAAGTATGGAATATGTACCATCACAGCCGTATTCATGCACCAAATTTCATGATCACATGTACTTCTAAATGAGGGACTGCAGAGGATCTTCAAATAGCAATCAATTAAATCTGATCTCAGCTGTTGCCCAAACAACAATCCACACAAGACATTTTCATGGATGAAAAAATCACAGCCCTTCCAAACAATTACGCTACAAACATCATAGTAAATTAAGTTAATTAAGGGACCATTTATTATGAAAAAATTTCATAGTAAATTAAACTAATCAAGAGATTATTTATTATGAAAAATATAATGAATATTAACATTATTACCCTAGATCATCCCTGGATAGGTATGTCTCTATAATTTGTTGCTCTTCCTTTGAGATTTCAAGTTGACCTTTATAATCAGTTCGTCCTCGATATATTTCTAATGATGCATCAGTAGAATCAGTAGCCACTTCCTCCTACAATAAATTATTTAATCAATTGACTCACAATAAATTAAAATGATATATGGGGTATTCAAAACGACATATGATATATTAAAATCACATTATGCGGTATTTAAAACAACATATGATGTATTAAAATCACAGTATGCAGTATTTAAAATAACATATGATGTATTAAAGTCACATTATGCGGTATTTAAAATAACAGAGGTAGTATTATTTAAACGACAGGAGTACACCTTCTAGAGCTTTGCACGACCCTTATGAGCAACTATATTTTGTCTTTTTGACGGTGTGGTTGTGCCCGGTGGTGTCACAAAGTCTTCATCCTTCTTTTTCTTTATCCTATCATGACGTACTTGCACATCTCTAATAATAGAGGAAATCACGTTATCAAGTAGAGCAGCTTCATCAAGTAGCTCATCGCCCATACCAGCACCACCTCTTTCCTCACATTTTCTTTGACTGTCAGTACGAGAAGCTACCTCTTCCTCCACTTTCTCTTCTTCTTCATCCTCAATTTTTTTTTCTCATCATTCTTCACTTTTTCTTTTTCACCAATCTCAACTTTCTTTTCATTATCCTTCTCCAATATGGGTGAAAAATTTATTTTCCTTCCAACGATGAGATTTTTTCTTTCAAGATAGCAATCTCCCTATCTTTTCCTTTCAAGATAGTCTCAATACACCAACATCAACACTAGGTACTTCAACATGTACCTGTGCAAAGGATAACAATTGTTTAGTGGCTGAAAAAATAAAAACTAATATTTAAAACCAATAAATGGAGTAAAAAGGTAAGTAACGGTTGAAGATGGCGTGGGCTTTTCTATTATTTGGTTCTTTCGAATACTAACACATTCCAAAAAATGTATATTTATAAAAAATAAAAAAGAATTAATGTGTTGTAAGAAATTAAGTGTTATGTAATTATATAAATATTGTATAAAAGTTTACCTGTAAAGGCGCTAAAAGCCTTTCTTCCTCGACAAATAGGTAAATCTGCATCACCTTATTTCTAGATATTTGTCAAAATTTCCCTTGCCCCGTATTGACGAGTTATTCGATCATCTTCAGGGATCTGCAGTATACTCTAAGTTGGATTTAAGGCAAAGATATTACCAGTTAAAAATACGAAAAATAGATATTTCTAAAACTGCATTTAATTCCCGTTATGGGCATTCTGAGTTTGTAGTTATGCCCTTTGGATTAACTAATGCTCCTGCAGCATTTATGGATTTGATGCATCGAGTGTTTCGTCCATATCTCGATTGCTTCGTGGTAATATTCATAGATGACATCTTGGTCTATTCAAAGTCAGAAGAAGAACATGAAGGACATTTGAGAATTGTTCTTCAAACATTAAAAGAACATAAACTCTATGCCAAATTCAGTAAATGTGAATTTTGGTTGAAGAGAATAACTTTTCTGGGTCACATAATATCTCAAGATGGATTAGAAGTAGATCTAGAAAAGGTCGAAGCGGTTAATAATTGGAAGAGACCTGAAACCGTCACAGAGGTGAGAAGTTTCTGGGGTTAGCTAGCTACTACCGAAAATTTATTCAGAACTTCTCCAAGTTAGCTGGACCACTTACAAGATTGACCCAAAAAGATCGACGTTTCGATTAGGATCAGAAGTGTGAGGAGAGTTTCTTGGAGCTAAAGAAACGATTAACAACAGCTCCCGTGCTTGCACTACCGGACGGGTCAGAAGAATTTATTGTTTATACGGACGCCTCGAAAGAAGGATTGGGATGTGTGCTTATGCAAAAAGGCAAAGTAATTGCATACGCATCAAGAAAATTAAAGAATCATGAGTTAAACTATCCTACTCATGATTTAGAGTTGGCAGCAGTTGTTTTTACCTTAGCAAAATGGCGTCACTACTTGTACGGGGCTAAGATTGAAGTATTTTCTGACCACAAGAGTCTAAGATATATTTTCAGTCAGAAAAACTTAAATCTCAGGCAAAGGCGTTGGATGGAATTCCTAGAGGATTATGATTTCTCAATCACTTACCATCCAGGAAAAGCCAACGTAGTTGCAGATGCTCTGAGTCGAAAAGGAAAGATAGCAAATTTGAGCATCTACCCGGAACTATTTAGTGAAATCATTGAAGCCCAAAGTGAAGATGCTTGGGTTCAAAAGCTTAAAGATAAGATGAAACCCGATTTTAGGATTGATACAAATGGATTATTATGATTTAGAAATCGGGTGTGTGTTCTGTAGTGATGAGAGAAAGAGTGCTATCTGCAGCACATCAAGCTAAATTTTCAGTGCAC
>JACFYI010002273.1:614645-633925 GCA_014898755.1 Handroanthus guayacan
GCTTTTTTGCTCGACTGCCCGCAATATTTGACACCATTTGGATTGATGGAGTTCATGGTTGCCATAATTCCTGTAGCTGAAGAGCTGGAACTTCAGGCTTCTTTGTTGAGGGTGCAGTTCTCCTGGCTGCTCTACACGATGGAGCCGTTGCTTTGCCATGTTTTTTTAGGAATGTATTTGAAGTTTTTGAATTCTTTTGAAGGGCAGGAATTTGAGGTTGCTTCTCGCATGTTGTTGTTGTCAAAAGAATCCCAACAGCATCTGGTTTTTAGGTTGTTGGGGCTTCACTGGATGTTGGGCTTCTTCGGTTTGATAGTTGTTAAGGATGAGGCTAGAAAGAGAAGCATCCTTGATATGAGCTTAAGCTTTTATCCTGCAATTTTTGATTCACTAGCTATGAAAGCCTTGAAGCTTGACTTGCTTGTGTATTGCTCTAGTTTGCTCCGTGATCCTGGAAATGGAAATGGTGTAAAGGGTGTGGAGGCGGATAAGGAGGTGTATGAGGTGAAGCTATTTAAAGATGGCCTTATTTCTGTATCAGCTTTCAAATGGCTGCCTCCATGGAGCACAGAAACTGCAGTGGCATTCCGAACCTTCCATAAGTTTCTGATTGGTGGATCACCACATTCCGATGCTTCTTCTTCTTCCATGGGGACTCTTATAGAGTCAAGCATCTTTAAAACCTTACAGGTATATATATACATCTGGAATATTGTTTTGGGTTCTTTATCCCATTTTTCACTTTATTTGATTTACTCAGCTGCGCTTGGTAATTTTCTAATTTTTATATAAGTTTAACATGTTAAAGATCTTTAGAAATAACCTTGGTGATATTATTAGCATGTATTCCTATGAAGCAATACCGGTTGTTTATGGTTGCTTTTTTCTTATGAAAGATACGAGCTTGGAACCTTTAGAAATTCTCTTGTATTTTGGGTTATAGTTGGTGTGAGAGAAAAAAACCTATTTTGGCATGGTTGTGTGGAGTAATTGGAGAAATTGCCTTAAATGGAGTGAACAAATTTGCTCGCACAAGTTATGAGTTCATATCTAGATTCCTTAGCCCCCTCAATCATCAAATGGTTGCTTTCATGATGCTATAGTTAAGTTGCATTTGTTGCTCTTGCTTACACTTGCCTATGTGTTGTTGCTTAATTTTAGTTCAACTTCTTTGTTGTTAAGTTCATTAAGTGAGGTAGGCACTGATAATGCTGTTGTTGAAACGCTGAAACCTGGATTGGACTGTTTCAAAATATTAGAATGATCTTGGGTCTCACCGTTATTTCTCTCGTACAGGTAAAGGTCAGTTTAGGTTGTAGGCAAAACATACAATATGGACTTTTATATGGCTATACCTAGAAAATTATTCGTTATATTGGTTTGTCATGTTATCTTGTGATAAATCAAACATTCTGCTACCTTTTGGGATATTTGGGTTCATTGGATGCTTAAAGCTAAAAATTGCTAAAGGTACTGAATTGCTTGGCTTTTTCTGCAGCCAAAATTTTCCCAACTAACCTTTACCACAACCACCATCGTCATTGCTTCTGCCCTTCCTTTCTAGCCTGTATAATAAGCTATCTAGACTCAGAAGAATATTGTTCCTTTCCTTCTCAATCAACTTATACAGGCTTGATTGGTGATGTCTGAGTCACCCTACACAAGAGTCTACTTGCTTTAATTATCCAGCATAAGCCTCTGCTAAATCTCTGAAGAATAGCATTCTGATAAAGATTTGTTTAGCAAACTCTAAGTCTCTTGAAGTCAAGAAACAGTTGCTGAGATAGTGAACTGTTTTGGATGCTTTTAGGTTATTGCACTTCTTTTCCGATTTGAACTTGTTTGTTTGTACACTTGTTTTTGGTACTCTGATATTTCATGATTTTGCAGTTCGCACTGTTCTTTTTGGTAAGGAAATGTCTTATTCTGCAAAACTCATCCATTTGACATGATGTGTTCTTGTCATTAGCACTAAATCATTCTATTGTGCTATTCCATTAGCACACAACTCCCGCTTCACATTCATGCATTTAGTCTCAATAGCGATACCTATGCTTACCTTTAACCTCTCCCTCCCTCCCTACCTACCTACCTCTCTCTCTCTCTCTCTCTCTCAGAGCATACACACACTGACAATGCACCTAGAGCACACACTGATATTGCACCTAGAAACTTCGATGATCACCTCCATGTCTTCACTAGGATTTACCTTTTGGTCATCATCATCGCCCAATAATACTGCCTTCCGGTTTGTGTCAATAACAGAGCTTGTGGAGCATAACTAGAAACAGCAATAGCAATTAAACAAGCCTCCTATACCTTTTTTAATTGCTAAGAAAGGAATGCTGATTGCTGCCTCAGTGCCTCAATCCTTCACTATCTTTCTCTGTGAAATTTCTCCCTTTGTACTCATTGTAATTTTGTGGTCTCAAACCAAATTTCCTTCTCTCTCTTTCTGAATTTCGCCTTTTACTCTGCATTTTCTTCTTATTGTCAATATTTCTTTCCTACCCAATCCTCTATGATTCTGGGATAGCTATACTTGTGTTATGGAAAGGAATGACAAAATGCTTTTCGAGGAAACAGGCTAATTGGCAGATGGTTGTCCATTGCTGTCTGCACAACAATCAGAATTGAAATTTGAGACCTGGGTACTTGCTAAGTATTCATTTGGGACTTCTAAACTTTGGCATCAGTAATAAAAACTCATACCGACCTCAGGAAAGTTACATGTTAACATAATACCAATTTAGTAAATTATGTTTGATCAATTTATATCAAATTGTGATATCATGTGGTGTTGCATCCTTACCTAAGCTGATCACCTAATATGCAATACTCGTACATGTGTAATGGAGAGTGGGGACAAGGAAGACAAGCAAAAGGTATTGAGGACATGTTGACTTGGTACAATTAGCAAAATGGTATGACTGTAAGGTGGAAATTGGTGGTTTTGATCTCTGGGTATTCTTATCGACTGTTGATACGATTTGATGTCTCAACCTCCCATGTTTTTATTTG
The DNA here is from genome assembly GCA_014898755.1 of Handroanthus guayacan. Classification (NCBI taxonomy): domain Eukaryota; kingdom Viridiplantae; phylum Streptophyta; class Magnoliopsida; order Lamiales; family Bignoniaceae; genus Handroanthus; species Handroanthus guayacan. Next base: position 617,667 of record JACFYI010002273.1, read on the forward strand.
CTTGGAGGGGATTTCAGAATGTTTTTGGACGTTTCCCTGTCTCTTTTGCTTTTTGAATATTGAAACAAGAATGAAAGATATCCAAGAAACCAAAATTCATAGTTCTATGCATACTCACTTGTGTAGAAGAACTGACTCCACTCAATGCATGTAAGTGTATTGTACCTGAAAGTTTTGGTGACTCAAAATCAAATTGAAAGCCTTTGTGCATTTGACCTGAAATTTTGATATTTTTACTACTGATAAGCATAGTAGAAGTTTTACACGACTGCTCATTTGTATATCATGATTCATGAATCTGCAATTTTGTGATGTTTACCGTTTAATGTGCAGAAGATGCTAGTGGATTCAACTTCAGAATTTAAGGGATTAGTTCCAGTAATAGTTGCGTGCATTGATCGCTTGTTAGGATGCAACAAACACCGCTTGTTGGGAGAGCATCTTCTTGAAACACTAGATAAGCATCTGCTTCCGAAACTCAAGAAGGACTACAGCCTTGGAGCGTACTTCCCCATATTCGAAAGAATTTCTGAAAATGATAAAGTTTCACCTAGTGGACTGTTAAAACTCCTCAGAACATTCACGATTTTCCTTGTAGAGGAACATGGTCCTGATACAGGGATGAAGTCTTGGCATCATGGCAGCAAAATTCTTGGCATTTGTCGGACAATGCTAATCCACCATCGAAGCTCTAGTTTATTTACTGGATTACCTCATCTTCTTGCATTTACTTGTCTTTATTTTCCTGATTTGGAGGTTCGTGACAATGCAAGGTATACACCCTAGATTTTCCTCCCCTGAACCCAACACCAATCGCTTCTATTTAATCCAATTTATAAACCTTTTTGTTGTGTTATGGATCATTGTAATATGTTTAAATGGTCAGAGATTTGCTTCTTTTAAATAAATATCTTGAACTAGTTGGCAATGCTGGAATGTGATAAATGGTCAGAGCTGTACTTCTTTAAAATATGTGGAACTAGTTAGCAACCTTTGGTGATTTATTTTGTCCATATCAGCACAAATAAATACTTTTCTCACTGAAGGTGCCGCATTGCAGATTTTACCTGCGAATGCTTATTTGCATACCAGGAAAGAAGCTCAAGCACATATTGAACATGGGGGAAAATTTGCCTGGCATATCTCCATCTCCTCATTCTGGCATGTTCTTCAGTCTTCAGTCTCAATCTTTACCTGACCTTAAGAGATCCAGTAGCATTGCTTCTTATATCCATATTGAACGTGTCCTGCCCTTATTGGTAAAGCAATCCTGGTCTCTGTCTCTGCCAAATCTTGGTATCAATCCTGACAAACCTGGTTTCGTTGAAGGCATCAGGGATAATGAACCTGCGTTCGAGGAAAGGGACTCTGATGGAATTATTAGTGGTGATGTTATCCAAGAAAATGAAATTCTTCATCAGCAAAAACAGCCTCTACGCGTGATGGATGCAAAAATTTCAGAGATTGTCAGGGTGCTGAGAAGGCATTTTTCATATATACCTGATTATAGACATATGCCAGGGCTAAAGATTAAGATTTCTTGTAGCTTGAGATTTGATTCAGAACCCTTCAGTGGTATGTGGAAAGTCGATAATGAGTTGGATGGAGTTGACAAACTTCCTGCCCTGTACGCAACGGTTCTTAAATTCAATTCTTCTGCACCATATGGACCTATTTTGTCATTTCATATCCCTTTTCTTCTTGGCTCGCCAACTAAAAAAGACAAATCTTTGAGCCAAACCGATTCATTAGCTATTGTTCCAGTGGAGAACGGTCGTGTGGAAGAAGACGACTTTAAAGCTCCCGTATGTATAGAATTGGAGCCAAGAGAACCAATGCCTGGTCTGGTTGATGTCTTCATTGAAGCTAATGCAGACAATGGTCAGATAACCAAGGGACAGCTTAATAGTATCTCTGTGGGGATTGAGGATATGTTTCTCAGAGCTATTGTTCCAGATGACATCACGAAAGATGCTGTACCTAGTTATTATGTGGACCTATTCAATGCATTATGGGAGGCCTGTGAGACATCTTCTAGCACTGGTAGAGAAACCTTTGTATTGAAAGGAGGAAAAGGAGTTGCTGCTATAAGTGGGACTCGGTCAGTTAAACTTGTTGAAGTTCCCGTGACATCTTTGGTTAAAGCGGTTGAACGTCACCTAGCACCTTATGTTGTTTGTGTTATTGGCGAACCACTTGTTAATATGGTGAAAGGTGGGGGTGTGATAAAGGATATATTATGGAAGGATTGCAGTTCGGATTGTTCACTGGATGATGTAATTCGCTCACCAACTAGTTCTAGAGGGGGGCCACTTTATCTCGAGTACTTTGGTGATGAAGACAACGATAGCGGGGGTCAAATCCAGGGCCCAACTAGTAGGAGCATTATTGGTTACTTTCACATTTTGATATTTCTTCCCCCAAGATTCCATCTTCTTTTTCAAATGGAGCTACGCGAGTTTTCAACTCTTGTTCGGATTAGAACTGATCATTGGCCTTGCTTAGCTTATGTTGATGACTATTTGGAAGCTTTATTTTTGGACTGAAGACTGTTTTTTAATTGTATGGGTACACCCAAAGTGGTTTCTTCTGTTGATGATGCTGTCTTGCTTACCTCAAATAACGGCATTATTGTGCTTCAAGTATGGATCAGGTATAAACACTGTTTTTGTTCTATTTATTTGTTTGAATGTTTGGTTGGCAAAATGACAAGATTGGATTGCAGGGATGTTGAGACATGTTGGCAAGGGGAAGACGAAGGCCCCGTCAAGGTTGAGATGTAAAAGGAGAGGCGACGCGACACGACACGACACGGCTGTTAGTGAGGAAAATTAGATGAGGTAGATCATATCAGACAACATGGGATGGGATGAATGCTGTGGCAGAGATCTGTAGTTACAAGGACTCAATTCTCATACAACATAGGTAATAGTGTCCATGACACTTGAATTGAGCCCAGTTGAATTTATATAATTTTTTTTGGGTTTCTCTATGTATGAACTCTTTAATTGTATATCTATACTTGAAATAAATAAATATATATATATATGTACATATTTATGTATGTATTGTTGTTTAAGTCTTAGTGGTCTATGAAAAATATTTCCTTACATGACAATTGACATGCTATTCTCATTGACCTGGGGGTGGGATTGGCTTAGTCGTTGAGATGTTGATTCTATTCAGTAATTCCTAAGAATTCACTTTTACAGTAATCATGAGAGATCGGATAGATAATATTCGTCTTAAACCATTTTATTTTCTCCTTTTCGAAAATTATCTAAACACACCCAAAGAGTTGGTCTAGTAATGGGAATACTCATATGATTTAAAAAATTGTAATAACATTTCTGGTATATTACACTTTAATTCTTAAAGAATTTAACAAATTGATTGAAAACATTACAGGTACATCCTATTAATTCAATGTTAGAGGTTTATTATAACCAAGGATGGCAACGAAGTGGGTTTGGGGTGTGTTTGGCAGCACTCCAGACCAGCCCTGCCAAGATCTTTAATGACGCGTGACTTGCCATGCCTCGTCCTAGACCCAGGACTAACCAAGTTAAACCTGATGGACCCATTAGATTCAGTATATAATTTTCAAAATGTGAAAAATAATATTTGGTTTTTTTTTTTAAAAAAAATAACTTTTTAAATATGATAAAATAATATATTAATAAAATGTTGGTTATTGAAAATTTTATATATGCATAGTTTGGTTCTTAAAAAAAATTATGAATCATAAACATGTGTTGTTTTCATAAATATTGAATACATAAATTATTAATTAATATAATACAATCACTTCAATTCAAAATAATATACATTTTATACATATATTATATATAATATACATATTTTTGATAGAATGCTTAAAACATATACATATTTTTCATAGATAATATATCATATAAATATATTTAATATATATGAATATTATAAAGGGGCAAGTTTGGGGTGAGTCCAAGTTTAAAATTTGAAAACCCGGACCTACCTGCAAACCCGTTTGTAATTTAAAAATCCGCCCATTAGGGGTGGGTCCCGATTCTATCCAAACCAATTCCCATCCCTAATTATAATTTTTTGAACTATAGAGAGTGCTTCTCTAACTAAATCAAATCTCAAAGGATGTTAAGACTTTATTCATGATCGGATTTAATCAACATTGATGTTCAATACTCCATACAATGTTTGTGGTTATCTACAAAAATGATTCAAATTCTTCAATGTGTTTCGAATGAATATATGTTTTCGCATGTCTGTTATTCCGTGTTTCTACCATTGATTGGCATCCTCGTTTCAATCCAAATTTGCATCCTTGTTTTTTCCGCAACACTGCTACAAGCATTCTTTATATATATATATATATATATACAGAATTGAACTACATTGCCAAAGAATGCTGGAATTTAACCTCAACGCCACATTATCAAATTGAACCAAAAAAGCAAATAAGTACTGAGTTCATCAATAAGTTCAACAAATTTTGCGACATAGCCGCACTTCCACAGTTCACCCCCGACAAGAACAACAATAAATAAATAATTTAAAAAGTCACAAGAAGTTCACAAATCAAGTTCAACATTCTAATTTACCAACCAAAATTAAACAAAGAGTTCAAAGTTACGAAGTTATAAAACAAGTGATCCCAGATCACCATCCATACAATTGCAAAAAAAAGAGTGCAAAATTCCAATAGGTTAAAAAGTTGTAATAATGTTGCCAGTCTCTAATTACGAAGAAAGTTTTTCCCATTCTCCGAACCTTCTTATCATCCTTTATTCTAATATTTCCTAATGCACCTTGAAGGTAAAAACAGTGACAAAGTTCAGGCCTCCATTTGCAGTGACTCTGACCTACCTCACAATCATTACAATAGAACTTCAAATAACTTACGTACAAAATGGAAAAGTTTGAGGATGTATGTTAATTGTGTCAAGTTTAATTCAATTCACTATTCTTACATTCACTAATTTAAAAGAATATGATGCCCCCTCATATCTTCAGCCCGAAGTTTTTTCTAACCCGAAAGTCATAACGAATGTGTCAAAATAACTTTTACTTTATAGTTTAAATTTCATTTTGTATGAAATTATATTTATAAGTAGGATGACTATGACCTACCTCACAATCATTTTAATACACTTATGTGTATATTTTTTTTTTCAAATATATATATATATATGCAAGTGCACGTGTGAGTGTGTGTATATTAAATAGGCAATTTGTTGTCTTGCAAGATGTTGGTATACATGATTACCGATTATATATATACACATTTTGATTATTTATATACTATATGTAAAGCAAGAGAACCAAAGGTAATTTTTTTTTTTTTTTTTTTGTCCCTCATACTAAATGTACAAAAATAACCATATTACGAAAAGTAACTACAAGGTGGTTATAGAAAGTAATAACAACATATTTTTCTTTAGTTTTTCTTTTTTAATATTTCTTTTTTTATTTATTCTTTTCCTCAATTATAATTTTTTCTTTCCAACTTTAGTGTCTTCAAATTTAATTTTTGATCATGTTATTCTACGTAATAAATTAAAGTAAAAATATTTAATAATTATGAAATTTTTTCGTTGTTAAAAATAAATAAATATTTTTAATTTTGTAAAAAAAAAAAGTCACATGCATCAAGTGTGCTATAGTTTCTAGTATATATGTAGCGTCCCAGGTCACGGTAGCATTCCACCTCGTGATTTGGAATACTACTCGCGGCCGGTAACATTCTAAAACCAAAACATGAGCTAAACATAAAACAATACTTACTATATTCCATCATAATATCCTTACAGACTGACAAATTCAAAATACATTCTAGTCTTAGCTAAACAAAACAGGCCACTAAAAATGTTCTATCAGTTCAAGTCCATACAATCATTAGGAATACAGGCTTAGACATATACATTTATCCAAAAGGGGAATTCACAGTCTATATAGAGCTCCAGACAGTCAATTCTTGGTTTAGGAACCTACATGATATTATAGAATCATGAGTCCACTGACCCAGTAAAACTTATGGCAAAAAATAAGAACAGAGGAGTACGAACGATAAACAGAATAGTGATAGACATGAATGTGATTCAATAAAACAGTTCAGTACAGTCAGGACAGTCAAATCAAATTGATAACAGTAAACAGTTATCACATTCAAGTCTTTTGAGGTTGAATCAAGCAGTTTTTGTCGATCTATCACCCTTATATTTTCAAACAAATTCATCCTTATCCTTCTAATGCTCTCGAAAGAGCCAGTACAGTAAAAGTACTGTCGACTATTCACGTACTTTAAGGTAACTTTTCAGAACCCTACCTTTAGGGCTCATCCAATCTACCCAACAGTAGGGGATTCCCGAAAGTCCTGATAGTCAATCCGATATTGTCCGTATCAAATACCCCTAAAAACCCCCAGGGCCCAACAGTATTCATTTAGACAGGTTTAGAAATAGTCAAATCATATCGAGTATATCAGTAAGCTATTTCGACACAGTATTCAATTGACCAACAGCATTAAATAAACGGTTTAGAAATTCGGTCAATCATATCAATCAAACAAATCGGAATTTGACTATGGACTAGAAGAGTTTTTATTTGAGGTCTTCATCTTATTAAGGAGGTAAAATACAAAAGAAATCATTTGAAATAAATGTAAATTTCGAAATTCATTTTATTCGAATATTGGATAAAAACCTCATTCGGATCATAAAAATAATTTTGTTAAAAGGTATGGAGTTTGAATTTAAAGATATTTCATTAAGAAAAAAATATCAACTTAACTCAAGATTTACGTCTTCTTTGCAGCAGTCTACTTTCCGACTTATTAAAAAAAATCATTTCAATGGGTTAAAATCCGTATTTAGGTTCCATAAATAACTAGATTCAAAAAGCTTTCTAATGGCTTATTTTTCAGGTTAATTTCATAAGAAAATTTTGATTTTTAAGTTCGGAAAGTGAGAGTTGTGATACAGTTTATTTCTATTTTTTGAAAATCTGGCAAGTCGAGTTTTAAGGGTGTTTTTGGCCATAATTTTCTATGATTTTGAGTGAATCTAAATTCTAATATTATCTACACTTAAAGAGACTTCTAACAGTATATAATATGGACCATTTGGATGAAGGAAAGTCAAATTTGCAAGGTTAAGAATTGGGAAGTAAGGCAGAATCTCACTAATTTCTTGCAGAAAAGGCAGTCTACTTTCCGAGATCATTTTCATTTGTTTTACTTATTCTTTTTTTGTAATTTTTAATTCTAAAAGTATTTACACTCAAAGTGATTTTCAACGGTATATTATATGAGCCATTTGGATGAGGAGAAGTCAAGTTTTCAAGGTTGAAAAGTTAAAGTAAGGCAGAAACGTTCAAATTTCTGGCAGACGTGGCAGTCTGCCTTCCAAGGGTATTTTCATTCGTTTTACTTCTTTGTTTTCGGTGTCAAAACTTCTCATTAGTTCAATGTCTATGATTCATTAATACTCCGAAACATAGAATGAGATATCATATGAACAAAGAAAGTTTCGGGACAATCATTCAAAAGTTTAAGCATGTAGAAACGGTAAAACGAGCATAGATGAATAATAGTAAGTTCGCATTAAACAATAAAACCAACATGCTCACAACGCATACAACTCAGCATAGGAACAATAATGAGATATGGAACGAATTATATGCTCATACGGAGGTTCGAAATGCCATAAGTCTTATCTTTAGAAGCTATTGAAAATGTAAATAATCGGTTGGCGAGTTTACGGCTAAACACCTTTAAATGCCATTCAAACACAAATTAAACTCAACCAAAATATAACACTAACATTTTTAGTTCAAGCTTAAGTATCATTACCAATGGTTGAAGAGCTTCACCTCCTAAATTTCTCTTAAAAGGTTTCTTTTTGAAGAGAAAATGCAATAATAAAGTGAGAAATAAGAGAGTGAGCAAAGCTTTTTTGGCTACTGATTTGAGCCCTTTTTATAGATGGAAAAATGGATAAAAATTGCAAGAAACAATTGCTTGAGGCCCTCACGTGAAAATACTAAGAGATGGGGACAATTGATGGATGGATTGATATAAAATTTTCATGTTTTGAGGGTATTAGGTAGAGCTGTCATAACAGCTACGTGGTCAGCAGAATCCTTGTCTCCCTTTTTTTTTTTTTTTCGTTTAAATGGTATTTGGGTCAAGAGTTGGGTCAAGCTTTGGGCCAGATATTGGGCTTGATTTCATAGGTCTACGGGGCTCTTTTGGGGTCCAAATGTGGCGCCAAAACGAAGTTCGAATGTCATGAAAATTTTTGAATGCTCAAAACATATTTGATTTTTAGAACGATGCTCACGATTTTTCGCAACAAATCAATTTTGAAAAATCGTGATTTGAAATTTTATTTAGGAAAAATTTCGGGGTGTTACAATATATAAAGCATCATTATACTACTTTAGACCCTCTTACATGTCTAGATCTAGCCATGATGAGATTCCTTCATTATTAATCTAAAATCTAAATTACCACATCAAAACGTACAGCCTCTCCTCCTCTCCCTCACTCAACCGCCGGCCACCCCTTTTCTATCCTCCCCTTTTCACAACTCTAATTAATTTTGTTATCTTGTTTGTTTGTTGTTTTGTGGTGTGCAAAATTTTCTTCCAATTTCACACACAATTATCTTCCCTCTCCCCAATCACTATTGAAAAATACTCATTATTCACTAACCACACACAAACCTATACACTCAACCTCTATCCCTTTCCCCAGAACCATCATGAACATGAGGATCTACACTCTAACAACATTTTCTATCATCAATCTAAATCTTGAATTAGACATGAGGCAAGAAGAAAAATACTTCTCCTCCCCTTCTCCCGCAACTCTCGGCTAAAGACCGCCTCATCTCCCAAAATCATAATTTTGTTTATCTCCTTAACACAACATCTCCTTCTTCAATCATCTAAGTCAAGAATTTATTTGAAGATCAAGAAAGAACTTAAAGAAGGAATTTAGAGACTATTTGGTAGGTCATACTTTCATCTTCTTAATCTTAAATTTCTACTAATTTATCTTGATGGTATAACTTTATTACAAAATATATCTAGATAAATATCATCTAAGTTGAGATATAAAGATTCTATATTATACTATGATTTTTGTTATAATTTTTTTTATTGCCATGATTGAACCCATGGCTCAATTTTCGTATTTTAGGAGACGAGAATTGAGCTGATCACGTCTTGTGAATAGCAAAACTCTTGGCTAAGGTGAGGAATTTTAGCTTAAAATTTATGACAAAATTTCTTTGTTTATCATACTATCCATGATTTTCTTGAGTTACAAATTATTTGGCTATTTTGTGTTAGTTGACCCTCAAGAATTTCAATTTCTCATGTGTTTAACTTGATCTTTATGTTTTAGATACATTTTTAGTTTGAATATTTGAAATCATGTCTAGTATGTACTTATTATGTTTCTCCATGCTATTTTAAGTTATTTGATGAACTAGAAACTATGCCCTGATTTAAATTGATTGATGCCTTTATTTAAGAAATGTTACTATGATTTATTCAGGTTTCCATGTTTTATTGTGAAAAGTCGGACTATGGTTTATGTATGTTATTTTTGGAAACATATATTTATTAAGGTTAAGCATGAAACTTTTGATGAGATGGTTTCTTGTAATTTTGATTAGATAAAGTCAAGAAAATTCCCAGTCTACACGCCCAAAATTTCCGACCCTCATGTAGTTAGGGTGTCCTTGCCTCTAAATTTAGAATATCCTTGATTTACAAATAATATTAATAATACTATTATTATTAATGAATATGGACGCGAAAAATAGCTTATATAAAACAAATGACCGAGCACAGCTCGTGCCTCGTGAGGTAAAATTTTTTCTAGGTGTTCTACACAATAAATTAAGTGAGGGAAAAATTGTATTTTTGAAGGCCTAGTAACCTGCTAACTTCTATTCAATTTCATTCTTCATCAAGTTTCTAATTAAAAGAAAATTTTATTTATTAATAATAATAGTATTATTAATATTATTTGTAAACCAAGGATATTCTAAATTCAGAGGCAAGGACACCCTAACTACATAAGGGCCGAAAATTTTGGGCATGTATACTAGGGATTTTCTTGACTTTATCTAATCAAAACTACAAGAAACCATCTCATCAAAAGTTTCATGCTTAACCCTAATAAATATATGTTCCAAAAATAACATATATAAACCATAGTCCAACTTTCACAATAAAACATAGAAACATGTATAAATCATAATAACATTTCTTATAAATAAACACATCAAGCAATTTAAATTGTGGCACAGTTTCTAGTTCGTCACATAACTTAAAGTAGGATGGAGAAACATAATAAGCACATACTAGACATGATTTCAAATATTCAAACTAAAAATACATCTAGCACATAAAGATCACATGAGAAATTGAAATTCTTGAGAGTCAACTAACACAAAATAGCTAGGCAATTCCTAACTCAAGAAAATCATGGATAGCATGATGAACAAAGAAATTTTGTGTTAAATTTTAAGCCCAAATTCCTCACCTTAGCCAAGAGTTTTGCTATTCACAAGACTTGATCGGCTCAATTCCCGCCTCCTAAAATTCGAAAATTGAAGCTCTTAAAATTGATTCATGGGTTCGGTCATGGCAATAAAAAAAAAATTATAGTATAATATAGAATCTTTATATCTTAATTTAGATGATATTTATCTAGATATATTGTGTAATAAAGTCGTACCATCAAGATAAATTGGTAGAAATTTTAAGATTAAGAAGATGAAAATATGACGTACCAAATGGTCTTGAAACCTTCTTTAAGTTCTTTCTTGATCTTCAAATAAATTATTGACTTCGATGATTGAAGAAGAAGAGGTTGTGTTAAGGACATAAACAAAATTATGATTTTGGGAGGTAAGGTGGTGTTTGGCCGAGAGGTGTGGGAGAAGGGGAAGAGAAATATTTGTCTTCCTGCCTTGTTTAATTCAACATTTAGATTGATGATAGAAAATATTGCTAGAGTGTAGAACCTCATGCTCATGATGGTTCTTGGGGAAGAGATAGAGGTTGAGTGTGTAGGTTTGTGTGTAGTTAGTTAATAATGAGTATTCTTTAATGGTTATTAGGGAGAGGGAGATAATAGCGTGTGAAATTGGAAGAAAATTTTGCACAACACAAAACAACAAGCAAACGAGACAACAAAACTAAATAGAGTTGTGAAAAGGGGGAGAAAGAAAAGGAGTGGCCGGCGGTTGAGTGAGGGAGAGGAGGAGAGGTTGTATGTTTTCATGTGCTAATCTAGATCTTAGGGTAATAATGAAGGAATTTCATTATAGCTAGATCTAGACATGTAAGAGGGTCTAAAGTAGTATAATGATGCTTTATATATATATATATAATCGGTAATCATGTATTCCAACATCTTGCAAGAAAACTTGCGTATTTAATATACACACACTCACACATGCACATTCATATATATATATATATATATTTAAAAAAAAAATTATACACATAAGCATATTAAAATGATTGTGAGGTAGATCATAGTCTTCCTACTTATAAATATAATTTCATACAAAATAAATTCTAAACTATAAAGTAAAAATAATTACTTAATATAAATCCAAGCAAAGAGGATCGATATTCATTTCTTCAAGGGATTATGAGGATTCAATACTTTTAGTAACTGTAGATGGATTGCTTCCCAACTTGCAAGTCTTGGCATTACGCTCAATTACTTCACACTTGATACACATGAGCGAATTTTGGAACTTTTTAAGTTTCATTGGACTGTTTGAAGCTAGTGGCTCATCATGCTCTCTTCTTCTCACTTTCTTTAGTCTCCAAGACCTATTCTCATGCGTTGGGGCAAAGGAGCTATAAGGTCACTCTTTGGCCAAAACTCTAAACCATTACAACCCCTTAAATGGCAATGTTCGTATGCCCTTATTGGTAACTCTGTAGAAATCATGCACATATACTTTAGGGTCCTTATTTTTATACTAAATGGCTGAGATACCATGCTTGTAAGGTATCCTGTTAAATTCTACCGTCTACACAAGCATGAATTTTAGCTCAAATCAACATTCTGTTGGTCAAAATGACTGATGCTCTAAAAGCGACAATCATTTGACTTCAGAGGGATATGTTCACCAACTTCTTTGATAATTTTTTTTTCCAATGCCTTCTTTATTTAAGGGAATATGTTCAAATTCCAATCCTTAGCCTTATCTCCATTAACTTGTAATCTTGACATCAAGTTTCTAATTGTCTCCGACATTGTAATAATAGGCTTATCACTTGCTAACAATATCATTGAATTGAAGCTCTCACACACATTTTTCAGTAGTATATGACCCATTGGTATTGGGTTGCAGTTTGACCTTTGACCACTACGGTGGAGGTTTCTTGACCAACCAATTATAGGTAATTTCATCCAACTTCTTTAGCTCATCCATCCTTGCATTGAACTCTTCAATAGTTCAATCCTTGATTGACTGTCCAATGAAGCCATCTCTCTTCATGTTGCTATATAAATAACTAATACAAAATATGTGGTACACAAATTAAAGCTCAAGTCATTTACATTAGTGAAAAATAACAAAGACATTAGTCCATAATTTGTAAATGAACATGGACTTAAAAGTGGTCATTAATCTGTTTTCAACAACAAAAAATTGGCCTTCAAATTCAGGGATCAATCCTTTTCGCTTGTTGCTCCTAAAAGACCATGCATATTGATTCCTAAAGGAAGTATCAAAAACTTATTGATTCCCAATGCCTATATCATCCTCTGGCAACCTCAAAAATCATTTGCAATAATCTCTATTTGGTTCTCTACTATTTCATAAGCTATTGAGATAAGTTGTTTTGGTCTATGCCTACTGTGATGAGCAACTATCCACCCTAAAGCTCTTTTAAGAAACAACCATCTACCCAAATGACTTTCCTTGAAACTTTGAAACCTTCTTTTCAAGCCTTAAACTATATATACAACCTTAAGAAACTAGATTGGCCTCCATCACTCTTACACTTACTCTAGGTTTGCTCCTAAGTAATTCAAGAAAATTACCTCTAATCCTACAACACTAATCATTCAAGGTAATAAAACACTCATCGTTCAAGTTACCTTGAATAAGATATAAAGCCTGTGTATTTGCCCTATATGGCTGCTGCCTAGTCACATTTGCTTTATCACTCTTTAACTCACTGAGTCCTAATTTTGGGGTTATCTTGAACTTTTTCATGAAAGTTTTCGCAAGTCACCCAAACTAAAATGTTAGTTTTATTATATTTATATGAGTATTTGGTGTGGTTTGGATTATAATTTTTGATTTGTTATGATTTATTATTTTACATTGGGACACATGAATAGACCACTCATATACCTCGTTCTTACACTTAGTGCTAAAGTCTTCTTTTGTCATTTTTAGGAAAATAAACTTGCATCCATCTCCTAAAACATTATGCTTAAGCTACATACTTGGCCTTGCTTTTTGAAGTAAAGACGTGTCTTAATTTCAATTCAGGATTCTTATTTTCAGTTTTCGGATTGAACTTGGGAAATTTTATAGTAAAGTTTCTTCATTAGACCTATCATCATCATTCTCAAAGTCATCGGCATCCTTGGGATCTTTCTCTAATCCCTCCTCAAGCCTAGTATTAACATAGCTATCGAACAATTTAACATTCTTTTTCATTTCATAATCATTATCACTAGAATCACTACCACAAGGCTCAGTCTCACTACCATAATTAGTGGCAGTACATGATTGAATTAGAATATGAATCTAGTCCTATCAAGGTTGATAATCGAAAAAGAAAAGTCAATTATAAGATCACTTTCCTCTCACTGTCGCCCTGTATAAGCACACCCTCCATGTATCTCTACCACCCTTGACTTAGTTAAATCTTTTAATATCTTTAGCATGTCATTCTCTTCTGAAAGGCTTTTATTATCATATGAGTTAAATACATTTTATCCCCCTGTATTATTACAAAAGGGAAGATTAGCCCCTATTTTTTTCTAATTGTAAGATATACCCCTATATTAATGTTAAACAAATTCTGTAGTTCAAAAATACCCCCCTATAACCTAGCAATAAGGGCCTTATGACCTAGTTATTCCAAAATACAGGGAGGTATGTTGCAATTAAAAAATACAAGGGGATAATCTTCCCTTTCGCCATAATGCAAGGAGGTACCATGTATTTTTCCCATTATCATATATAAAGTATATGCTTATATTGGTGCCAAAAAAAATGTCGCATCTTTCTCCGTATCATAACCTAAATCCTTTACATATGGCTTAATTTAAATCAAGCTAGACATTTCACTATGAACATAAATAATGAAAATAAAAAAACCCTCCTCATGCCTCCTTGGTGGTTCATGTCTCATTTTATCACCATGATATTATTTAATATAATTAAAATATCGGCTCCGAGTATACTGCGATCGAACATGCAATTAACTTTGGGAAACTCACAAACTTAACAACATGCAAGAAAAATCTCACCAAATTACCCGAAATTGGAAAAATATTCCCCCCAATTAAGAAACATTATGCCAAATGCACTGAAGTTCCAAATGTCACAAATTATACATAATTGCGCACAGAAGAGCTTAATTAGACAACAAATAAAAAGATTCTTCAGTATTTGTGGTTTTTTTTTTTTCTTTTCCTTTTTTTCTTTCTTTCCTTCTTTTTCTTTTTTCTTTCTTTTTTATTTTAATGGGTTTTCCGTCTCATAATTCATATAATCCGCTATCAAAGGAATAACAATGAATAGAATAATAATTTTTTAAAGAAAAAAAAAAAAGCAAAGGCCTTGAGGAGACTTTATTGAATTCTGCAACTCAAGACAATCTCAGCATAGATTTAAAAAATTCACGAGTGATATAGGAATATGAAAACTGCTCCGGCATTACACAAACAATTACTATTTCTCGCCCAAGAAAACCAAAGAAAAGAATAAATAAATAAATATAATCACATGGCATCCTCTCATTTATATCAATCGCACATGTATTCACCAATATTAGGCACCAAGTTGATTTTTGTGATCATTCTTCTCCCAACAAGGTGTGACTTTTCTCTTTACAAAAGCAAAAATGAAAAATAACACATGGAACACTACCAAACAGAAAAAGAAATGCTTCCCATCCCCTCCCCTGCCCTCCCCTCTCCTATCTCTCCTATATGCTAACAACAAGAAGCTACATGTCAATGAAATAATATCACTACGTATCATCAGATCTTCCTTTCCTACCAAAGCACATGTTCCCACAATAAGTCGTCATCATATATTATCAGCTGCTATTCTGAACAGGTTGCGATATGCATCTGTCCTCTGAGTCTTGGGAGGTCGAAATTTTTCTCAAAGAACGGTACTGTAACCTAACATTTTCTCCACTCTCTATAATTTTAAGCAAATACCTGCATGAAACCGCAACGTATGATTTTTTATAAACAAGCAAACCGTGTGCGTACAAGTCAACTCCAAAAAAAAAAGATCTTCAAGCTTCATTTATAGACAACTAACCAGCCATTCAAACACTGTGATGTAATCACTGCTTCCTTGCCAACAAACTTATCCGGCGTCCGCCTGTTACCCTGCATGGTTTGATTCCTTCAAACTAATGTTCACGAATGAGACATAAAAGCATGCCACGCAGCCATTTATGAATCATTTACCTTGATAATAACCTTCTCGTTAACTGAGAAAGGATATTGTACACCTCTATGTGAACCATTCTCTGGAGTAACATCACCATTCTCCTGAAGAGGTGAAATAAAAAGAGCATTAAAATATGCAAGCATGCTGCTTCCATCTCACTGTGCATTACATCAATTTAGTGCCCAAATTAATCAAGCAAACTACCACGGAAAGTTGCAGTGAAAATACATATCAATATCAGAACCTACCATAACAAGAATACACATCTTCTTCCTCTCCAAAATAACTACTTATGAACTACTCCCCTTCCTCTTTCTATATTACAAATCCTCCCATTTGAGTATACCATGTTAAGGGGAAAACATAATAAGCTTCTTATTTTTCCCTGACCACACTGTTCACATACTTGACTGAACGAAATACCTTTGGTATTATTGAAACTTAAAGGATCGTATAAATTCGAGAAACATATACATAAAGGAGGATAATATAATGAAATAGTATTTTAGAAATACAGTGGTTTGATGAAAAAAAAAATTAGCCCCCATTTTTTTAGTTTTTTTTTTT
>JACFYI010002273.1:639542-684390 GCA_014898755.1 Handroanthus guayacan
AAAGAGCACTTTTAATGATGTAACATCAAGGCACAGCTTTAATTCTTGAAAGAAAGCATGTGTTCTTCAACCTTTAGACTGAAAAGAAAATAAAAGGAAATAAATCAAAATGAAAAGACGATGCCTCTGCAGTTACTGCCAGGTCTGATGCCAAGAGAAGGAAGAATCTCAATTAAATGGCTGCAACAGTTGCCTTCTCTATTGAATGCTGTTTATTGTCCGGATTTATTTAATGAAATTTAATTCTTATATAAATTTCATTATATATATATAGACACTATAATTCATACATATGTTGCCGTACCCTAAATTTGCAAAAATTGCTGTACCCCGTACATGTAACCATACTGGATACGGGTATCCATGCAACAAGACTGATAGTGATGTAATATAGGTAACTTTATGTCTGTGTCTGATAACAGTGTTCCTGAAATGAATAATCAGGGCTTTTAACACCAAAGCAACCGCAATGACACTGGTCTCTTTATGCATAATAATGAAGATGACAATGGTGCTGATGATAATTATAACAATAATACAAGAAGTTTGTAAGTTGTACAGCATCCCGAGTTGAAAGATAATCGTTCACGTTATTCACACAACACAGATTTCCCACATCCAGATGATTTGGAAACCTAGCATATCTACTTGCATCATGATATTTTAATTTTCATAGTGTTTCTATCCCTAAAAATGAAAATAGTTTGTTAATTTCCTCAAAATCTTGCATTCTAGTCCTCATTAACACTTTTGAATGGGGGAGGGCGGAATAACTCAGGGCTTGGCAGAGGAACACTTTTTTGGTTAAATCTTTATTACAAGGATAGGTCAACCAAAACAAATGAATATTTCTTTCTGATTGATATCTAGTGCTAAGACATTGAAGATAGACACAGAAAATATCAATGCAGGCAATCAGAAAGGCGCGATTAAGATAATGTCATGGAAGGTTTTCCTGAACTCTTCTAAGGTACAGTGAAAATACCTTTCTAAGACATCTTGTCAGAAACTATTACCCAGTAAAATATAAATCTCTGCCCTTGACTCCCGATGCTCCTATCTTGCCCTGCTTTAATCATGTTGAAATTCTAGAATCTCCGTTAGCTCTAAATTCTGTAAAATGTTCACCCACAGCTAGAAGTATTGGTGTCATTGACTTAAAATAAAATTATCTTGAAGATTCCTTCATTTCAATTTCAGAAAGATGCAAGATTAAATTCTCTTCTAGAATGGCATGCCCTCTGAACTATGGATTCTTCTGTTTTATTTCTTCAGGGTAGTCCGCATCATGCCTATGAGGTAAGAACTGTCTGGGAAATGGTGCTGGGAGGATGTAATGGAGAATATCTAAGCAAATCTGAATGTAAGCTCTTTGGAGGAAGAGAAACAGAAGAGCCTTTCAGAAATGGGAAAATTCCATTCTGCTGCCTACAGCACCATTCTGTGTTCTGAACAGGAGCTCGATGAAGATCCCTGCTCGTGTTTTGGATCAGCTTAAATTTATGGAATGATTGTTAATCAGCTTCTCATATACAGTTTCTAACTAGTCAAACAAATAAATCAAAGAATCCTGATATAATAAGCAAGGCCCATAATAATATGTACACTCTGCTAATGTATTGATTTTCAAGAGAATTTTATTACTGTTCAGATTAAAGAATTTTGTGAATGATGCCCAATAACCAAATCCTATTCTTTATTTATTATACCTTGGAATTTCCAAAAATCATTTGCAAAATCAACTGGCTATAAACATAATTATATAAACCAAAAAGAAAACCACTTTCTCCTTATATTTATACCACCAAGAAGTTCTTCATGGCATTATCACGGAACAGTCATAGAGAAATCCCTGTTCACACATCTCCATCATATCAACAAAGTTAAGCAATTCTAAATCCATCCGTTTTAGCACAGTCCAGTTGTGATATTGCCAACTTGGCATTGTCCCTGAAGGAAAGCTCCTCAAATTATCCTAAACAAATGGTGAATCAGCTAAGACGAACGTGAGCTTGTTAGAAGTATTCTTGAATGTGTCTCTTTTGCATTACTTAGTAATGCGATAGCATAAGTCAAAACCAATTGATCTCCCATGTTCTATATGTAATTTTATATTTATCCTAAGCCCTAAGCTGAACCATTGATATCGACATACATAAAAGTTCTCTAAAGGGAAAAATCAATTAGAAACAGTTATCAATGAGTTAGAGACAATATAGAAATGTCAAGGATAAGGACTTTATCAATTAAATTATCAACAACCTGAAATGTAAAGAAGAAAAGAAACGGTTCAAGTGCAAAGCCAGACTAACTTACGATAAGGGATCAGACAGAACACTTCTCAATGATGGTTCCCTATTCAAATTATCTGTAGGTACCTGTTGACGCAGATCCAAGGTGAGACCCCATCACATAAGCATCTCGAAACAATAGAGGGGAATAAGGAAAAACAGGATGGATTTATGCAATGACTTCAAAACAGGCAAAAAGGAGTAAAATACATTCTGTTGCTCAAAATATACTTACAAATTTTGTGGTGGTGGATTCTGGACTTTTCACCAATTTTTGGGGTTATAGTCACATGAAATTCTCAGCTATGTGTATTATATTATACACTAAACGTATACAAATTACTTGCTGAGCTACCGAGCTCACCCTTTTCTGTTGATATTTCAGACTCCGAAGAAAATATTGGAGTATGAGATAAAAAGCTATCAAAGTATAACTGTTATATTATTAGAGTCTTCACTCATAATTTTTGTTTATTTTGTAAAATAAAATGCACGAGAAAAAAAAAATAATAATAATAATAACTATGGACGAGAACATCTATTGTGAACTAGAGCCAAAAAGTTGTACCAAAATAGTATCAACTAGTGATATTCATGTTAACTTTATAACCCTGAAAGTCAGCCAATATGTCTCAAAACTTTAACAAGATATGCTTTGTTGAGACCAGAATATCATTACATAAGCCAGAAAGTAGTCAATCAACAATTCATTTTTCGCTCAAAATCAGATGCTTCTAAGGATTCTCAAGAAAGTGCTTACATAAGCAGTATCAGTATGGTTACACAATACATCTTCTTCAGCAGAAAGGTCATCCATAAACTGGCTAACAGATATTGGCACATAGCTCTGAGGAATTACATGCCCAGCTGCTGCGATCGGAGTACAATCCAATATTGCATTGCTTTGTGGCATAAGCCTAAATGCCAGTGATGCCCTAGATGAAGAAAGTCAGCCCCCAGCTGAAGATAATCATATGCATCAAATTGAACATCTTCAAATGGTACATACCTTCCAGCACTTGCAGGGATCAGAAGATTATCAGGTGTGGCCCGATATGAAGCAGCAGGCCGAAGTCCTGCAGTGGCATGACTAAGAGCCTTCCCTGTAAGCAGCAGAAGTTCGCCAGGTGCCAAGCTGCTATCCGCTTGGTACCAACGGCCATTGGGATCACAGACCTATAGTTGACAAAACGAACAACTCATAGCAATTACTCAAATAGAGTATTTATACTCAGATATATGGTAAAGTTCTCAACCAACAGGTATTTGTACTCAGATATACGGTAAGGTTCTCAACCAATAGGTTCAATATATTGGTTCAGTGGAAGATCTTAAAATTGAAGCAGATACCAGAACATTCAGATCCATAAACTGAATTAAATGCTCAAATCATATCATCATAAGCATACTAAGAAGTATACCTGAAGACCAGGGGAATCTGAAGAAATCAACATTAACAAACCCTTTTCTACTTCAAAACTCAATGCAGGCTTCCCTCCCCCAGTTGCACCTTTCCCTTGTTGCGAGGATATCTGGGAGAATGTTGCAACAAGAACCGATGAAGATGCCTCGTTAGCAGGCAATGGGCTATCATCAAGCAAGTCATTAAAAATACTGCAGAAAATGAAATATTTTCAAGAAGTCACTACCAAGCAAGAAACCAACATCCATCAGCAACAAAAAAAACAAAAATAAACACAAATGAAAGGACAACAAAAAGAAAAAGAAAAACACGTCACAATTCTTACTCGCTTCTCAGACGAAGATGTCTTGCTATTGCGCATAAAGCAGCACGAGCTGCCCTTCCCATACATCTGAAAACATCAGCCATGCATGGTGGAGATGAATCCACATCCTCCAAAGGCCTATGCAAAAGTTGGTAAGATAAAATTGCAACATGCAACACAAAAGGAATTTCCAATCAGACCAATGTAGCAAGGAGGGAACAAAATATAGAGGAACTTACAAAGGGGCAATTTAGTTCCGAATGAAACATCACCCTTGATGTCTAGAAACAAAAACTTGAAAAACTTTTAAATATGCTCGGGATTGACATATGGAAAACTGTTGGGCTTTAGCACCATCATCTTAGAGTAAATGCAGTATGAGTATTTGCCCTTCTTCAGCATAAAAGTAACAAGAATGTAAAGAAAATATTCAAGAAAGAGCAGATGGCAAAAACTGCTTCTACTTCACATTTCAATGTTCATATTTTCAAAATTTCATCAAGCCTGCTAACAAATGTCTCTTTTCTTGTTCAAGAAACATAAATACAAACAGAGTTTATCTCAGTAGTTAGTACCGCCGAAAGAAATGAACCATCATAATGATTTCACACCTTTATAATTATATTTTTAATGCAATCAAGATCAGCACACAGTAAGTTTAGCTCTAGTTTCGTAAAACCATTCCAGCACTTCAAAGTTAATGAACCTGATATCATAACAAACAGAGACCCAAAGTGGAATCTCTAGTTAATGAAACTAAGCCAGATTGCCACTTTTCGGGAACATAATCATAATATTAGCAGCATTTCACACTCCACCAGTGATCTTTGGTCCAGCCTTATAACCGCAATAGACAGGAATTAGTTTCATCTATCTTTACTTTCTTTCCTACCCTTGGATCATTTGGGTGCAACGCAAAAGCCCAACCATCTAATTGGCTGATGAAAAGCT
This sequence comes from Handroanthus guayacan, assembly GCA_014898755.1. Classification (NCBI taxonomy): domain Eukaryota; kingdom Viridiplantae; phylum Streptophyta; class Magnoliopsida; order Lamiales; family Bignoniaceae; genus Handroanthus; species Handroanthus guayacan. The sequence goes on from JACFYI010002273.1 coordinate 644,512, forward strand.
TGTCAGCTCTATCCTGAGAGAAAAGGATAAATCCATGAACGACTCTCTTTCCATATTTTGGAATTTAGCTAAAAGGAACAATCGGTTACCAGTTTGCAGTAAAATCTTTTCCCTTATAAACCACATGAATGCATTAAACAGACTCTCGGAAAGGATTTGTGCGGCGTTGGTATTCCATAGACTCCTTAAATTGGAGGAAATTCTTGCCCATGTCTTTACATCACTCTTACATCGTTACCAAAGAAAAGGAAATAATGGAGCCCAGCTCAATATGGAAATACTGGGGCTCAGGGTATCCTTACCTTGTTCAATTCACAAATTTAAACGAGACAAGTATGTAGCATAAACTGAAAGAGAAAACAGACATCCACAGACGATTGGCAAAGAAGAGGAGAAAAACTTGTGAAAATTACCGTCCGGCCCTGTAGGTATAAACTCCTCGGCCACCCTTCCTGGTGCGAAAGTAGAGGCGGGCGGACTCCAGCGCACAGCGGAGCAAGGCGGCATCGTCTGAGCCCAGCTCAATGACAGCAGCGTTGTAGCGTATGAGGGAGGTAGACAAAGCGTCGACGGCCCTTATGTAGGGGCCCATAGGGGCTCCATCGTAAGGCAAAATGTCAGACAATCGAATTCTGGAGGGACCATCCAGAGAAATAGGAGAAGGCGAAGGAAGACGGTGAGTGTGATTGTGGTTGTGGGGGGATCTAATACTGCCAATAGCCGCAGAATTTGCCGGGGGATTGCCGTGATTCTGATGCTGATGCATCATCATCGTCACCATCGATCATTATTTTTTATTCTTGTTATGCAGCATAAATACAAAGAGAGGAACGAACAAGAAAGGTACGAGGGGACAGTATGGAGGATTTTGGGGTTTGGGGAAGTTTGTAGGAGAGTTGGTGCCGAGCGTTCTTGCAATTTGTTAGGACGTGTTTGTGCCCTATGTTCCAATTTCCAAATAGTCAAATACCTATATTTGGGTATGGTGAATTTTCTTTTACGGGGAATAAATTATCAAGCTTATGCCTATTAATTCGAATATTCAGATGTGAAAATCATTATATTTGTATTCATATCCGTATCTGTATAGTTAGATAATTATTTGTATCTATATCCTTATTCATTGGATATTTTAAGAAGTTATCTGCATCATTATCCGTCAAAAAATATTTGAATAAAAATATTATTTGCATCCATTATAATATTCTACTATTCAATTTTTATATCCAAAATTTATCTTAGAAAATATAAATTTATAAATGGGGAGCTAAACATGCTACCATTTTTATTAACTCAAGATATTTGGATTTTTTATTTTATTTTTTGCCCCTACACCTATTTAAGAACCACTCGAATCTTCATTTTCTCTAAATTTCAGCATACTTTTCAATATTGTTTCAATTTGTTGCAAAATTTTAACACAATCAACATGAGTTTACCATATTTTGAGCAAATTCTTCTAAAAATAAGGTAAAATTCACGATATTAAAAGAAAAATAGGTGCAGAATGTGGCTATCACGCGCAAAAATCCTAGAGAGCTTGCACCCACAAGTTATGCAAGACTTCTATCCAGTTTGGACAGAAGTCATAGATTCAAAAAAATAAAAAATAAAAAATAAAGATAGTTCTGCTTGGAATGGGCGGAAGTTACCTTTTTTTTATTCATTCACATTTTTTATTTTACTAGTTTTCTAATTTACGTTTATAAAATTGGGTAGAAGAAATGGAGACCTTCGAGAAAGTTAATAATAGCGATTATTTCACAATGATTGAAATAATTAAGAGTAAAGAAGAACTAAATGAGTGGGCAATTTGACTGCTCAAGGGCAAAATTATTTATAATTGTCTAGGCATCTCGTCGACAAAAGTCATATCTTTCATATAAGATATTGTAATGACTCAGACCTAGAACATGTAACGACCCACACCTAAAATATCCGCCCATAAGCTGGAATCGCTACCCATGGGGAGGACTCTGAAAAAATTTTCTCAAGTGACGATGTAGCGGAACTATTATTCAATCCATGATCAAATACATACTCATTACAAATCCCAAAATTCCAATATTCCATACAGTGCCCAATTTTACAACAATAACATCTTAATACATCAAAAGTTCATCAGTACGTCTAGATATTACTAAATATTACAAATTTCAAATATCTTAACAAAATATCTCCAACTTAAGGAGTCTGCAACTTGAATTTTAGATTACAATTCCATATTATTCTTATAGACATATATCTGAAATAATTCTTTACAACTACATGTCAAAATAATTCTTCCTTCGATTTTAGTATTTCAAACATCATATTTTAGCAAAAACTTATACATAAAATTTAGCAATCTAAAATCTCAAGTTTGGCGGAATTCTGAAAACTTAGTCACCTACATATATTAAAATTTTAAGGGTAAGTTCAAATGACTTAGTAAGAAGTTATGACTAGAAATAGAATGACAAAGTGAATGAACATATGGACCAAGAGTTAATTTAAATAGAAAATTTTAGAATCCAATAATTGAAAGATAAATCAATCAGTAAGTTCGGATAGTCCAACAATCGAGTACAAATCAAGTACCAAACTCATGAAATCCAATAAACGAGAGATGAATCATATAACGAATTCAAAAGTTCGATAGATAAGAACTAATTCAAACAATGAGTTTAGAAGTTCATTATCATACACAGAAACAATCAGAAATAGCAGAACTAGTAATTGGTGGATCTGTCACCCTTATCACTCCTAAACATTTATACATATCGAACCAAATTGATTCATATCAAATCAATCCATTATCCCTTCAGCCTCTCCCGTGAGTGGCCGCTCAAAGGGGAGTAAAAATATAGCCAATTCGACACGGTCGACTGCGTGCCTTAGGACCAGTCCCCCGGAATGCCTACCCCCGGCAATCATGGAATTATCCAACAAATAGGAAAACCCTACAGGAGACAACTGTCGGTTCAATACAGCCCCGTCGTCTCTCCGGTGGTTCGGCCGGGCTCAATACACAAACAAACATATGGGCTCACAACCATAAATTGTCCAATTCAAATAATTCACAGATCTAGGCCAATATCGGACACAAACAAACTCATCCATAAGATGGCAGGCAATGAATATCAATCAATCACAATTGGTTCGATTCAATCAATATGAACTTTCAACTAATATCGGACTTTCAAATTTAGGGCATATTAAATGATATTTCGAGCTCAAATAATATAAAAGAAATTATCTACGGACATATCAGACGATATCTCAAAAGTATTTCAAAAGAATGATCTACGATTATTTTAAACGGTATTTTGAAAATAATTCAAAAGTGTATACCATAGACATATCAATCGATATTTCAAAAATCTTTCGAAGGTATGAGACATATCAAATCATCATTTTGAAAAAATATTTTAAAAGAGAGAGAACCAAGACCAATATTTGAAAATATTTTAGAGTTGTAAAAATCATAAACAATATTTTAAATGAATGAAATCCTTCAACAATATTTTGAAAATATTTTAAAAGAGTGAAATCAATAAAATATTTTGAAAATATTTCAAATGAAATAGAAACATAACAAATATTTTGAAAATATTTCAGAGGAGTGAAAATCATAAACAACACTTTGAAAATATTTTTAAAGAGTAAAAACTACAAACAATATTTTGAAAACATTTCAAAAGAGGAATCCATGGTTGACGAGTCAAAAAGGATTCAAAATCATGAAAAAGGATTCAAATACACTTAAAAACTTTTTTGAATTGGGCGCAAGTACACACAAAAATGAGCGCGAACGCGCTCAAACGGCCTGAAGCTACTGTCTTCAGTACGAGTGTGCCTTTATGTGGGCACGGACGCGCCTATATCAAAATTCTTTTTCTGTTTTTTTTTTTAAAAAAACAAATTGAAAATACATAAGTTTCTTATATTTTTGGAGTTCAAAATCAAACATAAATTTTTTGCAAAACAAGCCAAGTAAGTTTATGTTTCCAATTTTTGACAAATCAATGCATATTCGATTATGTCCAAGGCTTCAAATACAAAATTATCAGAAATATTGATTAACAAAGGAAATAATCATAATAAGATCCAAATGTCCATAGTCATCATTAATTGGGGCAAAGAATTCATGATATCCAACAAAGAATAATAATAGTAAGTCAAAGCTTATACTCATTTTAATTAAAGTAAGAAAATGAAATAATGATTCAAAGGATTCCATTATTAATGAACACAAGGGATAGTCATAATCCTTATCTCAATTCTTTAATCATAACCCACACTATATTTCTAAATTCCTAAAGATGCTCCAAGCAAAATCACCTAGTTATTTAATACTCAAAACTTCTTAGTTTACATATTTTCAAAAATAACAATTTTTATTCTAATCACTTTATTTCAAAGTTTCTAATAGTTTTAACCTTAGAATTTACTTTTATAAATACCTTAACTCAACGGTCTTTCCAAGGATGGCTTCCGATCGATAATCCAACGATCGAATCTTCATCTATTCCCCTTCAAATCTCCCTCCGTGCTAATGCCCTTGTTCTCAGCAGCCATGGCAGGTTTTTTCCAATGACATTTTTGGCCAATTTCCTTCATAGCTTTAAGTGATTCTTGATTCTAAAATTATATACACTCGATGAGGTTTCTAGCGGTATATTATATAGGCCTATTTGATAAGGAGAAAGAAAATTTTGAAACTTTAGAAGGTGACTGTGATGCAGGGGACAGTGGCACCCAAGAGGAAAATGTGTTTGCATTTATTCCCATCTTTCCCTTTTTTCTTTATACTTCAAGGGTCTTAAAAATTTTCTTCAAAATGTGATATGAGAGAATAAAAAAATTTTGAAGAAAAAGAAGATTATAAAAGAAGATAAGGAAGAAGAGGATTGTAGTGGGTGTTCTTGCAAATTTGCCCACATGTTAAAAGACTTTGCCAAGTTATGTCAAGTCTTGCCAAGTCTTTGTTTATTATTAAGACTTGATATTTTCCTTATCCTTAAAGCAAGTTGGCCGGCCATTGTATTTCTCTTCCCCGCCTTCCCTTTTCTTTTTAAATTTGGGTTGGGTTTAACAAATTTTTAGGTTACAAAATTAGGCCAAAATAAATTTTTCTTTGAGCTAAAACAATGCTCGAAATAAATTTTGTTTACAAAAAAAATTTAATGAGTGTGATGAAATATTCTTGGTTACAAGAAAAAATCTCTGAAGGGCTGTATCAAAAAAATTTTGGTAGTAAAGCAATTTTGATAGATGAGGAACAATATTCTTCTGTTTTAAATTTTGAATTTTAAAAATAATATTAGTGGAAATTTTTGGGTCAATACAGAGACATGGGAAATACAAAACAATAAGATTAGATATTGATATCGAGAGCTAAAAATTTATAAGCTCAAAGAAATGCTAATGTTCTTCTATGTAAAAAGAGTTGGAGGGTACCGAGGGTGTATTTCACAATTCTTCACAATAAAGGTATGCATAACTATCTTCTTATGAAATACTGTTAGCCCTTTGAAGTATCGGCAGACCCTGGTAAGGCAGGCTTGTGTGCCAGTGGAATAATATGAGGTGAATAATATACAAAAAATAACCAAAACATAGTGGAATTAAATTCAAAATACATTCATCAATATGAACATCAAACCATAATCCTTCAACGATCCTTCTATAAGCATAATTCTTAGATCAAAGAGAAGAAGATCACCTTGTATGTGGCAATAGGTTTTAGTCGATTCTTATCCCACTCAAGACCAGTTGCTTTCTTCTCTTCAACCAATGGCTTTATCCTCACCAAAACTAGAATCCTCTTCCCAAATCCAAGTTATGACTATGAGCTCCAAGCAAGGAATTGGCCGATTTCTCTTCTTCTTGGATCTTCAAGCTTGATTCTCCAATCAATGCTAGATTTACACTTCTAATATTGATCCACTCTTCCTCTTGACTTGTCACTTGGATCTTGGTTGGAAAGGAGATCTAAGCATGAAGTTGGTGGAGAGAATGAGGAAGAATATGATAGATAGGAGGGAATTGTTTTGATCTAAATTTTTAGCTAAAAATTGATTCCAAGGTAGCGATTTTTTGGTGGTGTTTAAAGTGTGATGGTTGGAGACCATTCATAGCCTACTTGGGTGCTTAGTTGACAAGATATTTTGGAGGAAAAAACCTAGATTCTTCTTTTCATTGGCCCACTTGGCATTCAAGTTGGATATATCCATATGACATTTTAATTAACAATTAATTAAAGAGTCGCATGATTTCCAACTAGCCTTAAGCACCACTTAAAAATTCCCTCCTAATTAATGCTTTCTCTTGGATCAATTCAATTCAACCATTGAAATTAATTAAATTAGATGAAATTAACAATTAATTTAGTTAGAATAATTTGACTCTTCAAATTACTCTATCTAAGAAAACCCACTTTGACTTTGGTCAAAGATTTTGACTTTTAGTCAAAAATTCTTCCTTTGCCTAAATCTAATTTATGCGATTTTCTCTAATCTAATTAGAGAATCTCCTTTAAGTTCATCTCATGACTTGTTCGAGGAAGGCACGTGACCCATAAAGTTTATCAATTAATTGATATGGACTTGTAACTTCTACGATTTATGATTAATTAAAATATTTTAATTAATCACTCATAAAATTAGTCTTTATTAATCTCTAACCACAAGCCTATAGAGCCCAATTTATTGGTGAATTAATTGTGGTGCCAACTTTATCTATTTATGCGTACCATACAAATACGGTACAAATGCGTATTGATTCATTTTGTGAATTCGAATCTGGAAACTCCTTTCCAAATCGACACACTATCTTGTATAAGGATTTTTTTGAATTGAGTCATTATAGAAAATATAGGAGATCTCCCCGTTCAACAAGATGATGAAACAGATTTTTTTTCCAAACTCACAAACCTCTATACGTAGATAGCTTGTATCCAACGTGCATCTCATACGACCTGCTCGAAAGTGATCGAAACACACATTAAAGAACAAGAATCTACCATGAGGTTACCATGATCCCTCAAGTTTAAGGACTAATAATATGCAATATGGTAAGATGGAGAATATTCCATCAACGAATGCCATTATGGCTATCTCAAGGATTCCTCTATGTCGGGTCTTTTAGTGAACTTATTCTTTAAAAAGCTACCCACTAACATGTACCGGTGTCAATCACTCTGATTGTCCATGAAATGGGACAATAATTCAACGCTTTGAATTATGCATCGTTAGTGCAAATTCATCCAAATCTAAGATGTCCTCATATCAAAGATTCTATGACTTGAAACATTTAAGATCAAGACTTCCAAAGACTAATTTCATGATCACTATCATATGCGTGACCTAATCTCATAGTCTTATTTGATCTAGAGAACTTCTTCCATATTCATTGTTGACAAGGCAATATTCAAAAATATGAAGAAGATGGCTATATCATTCACATTGAAAAAATAAGATTGTTTACACACGAGTAGTTTTCCAATCCAAAGCCAATTGGCTACAAAGCACTATTTTAACAATCTCTCACTTACCCTAAAGCCAATTACTCATAGTCTTTATGCCCATCTTATCAAGATGCCTCTCAAAAACCTTCTGTGTATGCGGCTTAGTTAGTGGATCTGCTATATTCTCTTTTGAGGCAACTTGTTCCACTCTAATATCGCCTCTATCAATGATCTCTCGGATTAAGTGATAACACATTATGATGTGCTTGGATCGTTGATGAGATCTCGACTGTTTTGTTTGAGTGATGGCTCCATTATTATAACAAAATATGACAACCAGCTCGGCTATGCTAGGAACTACATCCAACCCTTGGATGAAGTTTTTCATCCAAATACCTTCTTTTGCAGCATCCAATGCTGCTATGTATTCTGCCTCAGTGATTGAGTCGGCAGTGGTGTCTTACTTGGAACTTTTCGAACTACCTACACCATCATTAAGGCAAAATATAAATTTAGAAATGGATTTACTGTTATCTATGTCGGATTGGAAACTAAATCCGTAAAACCTTCAAGTTTCAATTCTCCACCAGTGAAAACAAAGAACAAGTCCTTAGTTCTTCTTAAGTATTTAAAGATTGTTTTTACGACACTCTAGTGACTCTTATCGGGATTAGAATGAAAGTGACTCGTCGCTTAGAACATATGCCACATTTGTTCTCGTACATAACATCGCATGTATTATCTTCCAATAGCAGACGCATAAGGTATGTTGACATCTTATATCTCTCTTTCTCTGTCTTTAGGGCTATAGACTTAGAGCGATGCGACCCATGTCTCATAGGCAGACATCTTCTCTTGAATTCCTATATACTAAACCTCTTTAGTATTTTGTTTATGTACGGTGTTTGGGAGAGGCCCAGCATCCTTCTTGATCTATTTCTATAGATTCGTATTCCTAATACGAAATATGCTTCTCCCAAATCTCTAATGGAGAATTGCATAGATAACTATACTTTTGTATACTCTAACATTTCTCTCTTACTCCTAATGAGTAGAATGTCATTGACTTAAAGAACCAAAAATTGAATGGAACTCTCGCTAGCCTTCTTGTATACACATGGTTCATACATATTTTTTATAAAGTCAAACTCTTTGACTATCTTATCAAAACGTATGTTTCAGCTTCGAGATACTTGTTTAAGTCCATAGATAGACTTCTGGAGTTTGCAAACTATTTGCACACTCCCACTGAACATAAAGCCTTCGGGTTGCTCCATATAAATTTCTTTGTCAATGTTGCTATTGAGAAAGGTAGTCTTTACATCCATTTGACATATCTTATAGTAGTGATACGGAGCTATGGGAAGCATAATCCTAATTGATTTAGGCATAGCTACAGGCAGAAAGGTTTCTTCAAAGTCCACTCTTGTCTTTTGAGTATATCCCTTTACCACTAATCTAGCCTTATAGGCCATTACCTCTTCATTTGCTCCAAGCTTTTGCTTATAGATCCATTTGCAATCGATGGATGCTATATCCTCTGGTGGATCTACTAAGGTTTATATCTTATTAAAGTGTATAAACTCCATTTCGAATTTCATGGCATCAAGCCAATGACCCGAATCTATATCTGGCATAGCTTCTTCATAGGTTGTAGGATTAAGATCTGTTTGGCTCATCTCATGAAGAAATTCGAACCTTTTGGGTTGCTTCTTGACAAGTTCATATCTTTTAGGAAGTTGTGTAACAATAAGCGTTTCTTGTTCATTTGCTTCTATCATTTGTGGGATCGTTTGATCATCACGAAGTTCATCAAATTCGATAACAATACCTTTTTTATCTAATAGAAATTCCACTTCCAAAAAGATATCATTTCTTGAAACAAACACTTTTTGCTCCAAGTGATCATAAAAGTAATAACCCATAAACTCTCTTAGGGATCCCACAAACTTACACAAGGTGGATCGACTATCTAACTTATCTTCATCAAAACACTTTACGTAAGCGGGAGAACCCCAAATCCTTAGATAGAAATATAAGGGTGTTTTGTCATACCACATCTTATGTGGGGTTTTGGACACCGATTTTGAAGGAACTATGTTTAGTAACGTCGCCTAACCCTAAAAGGAAATAGGAATATTGTAAGGCTCATCATGGAACGCACCATGTCTAACAAAGTATGATTTCTCCATTCAGCTACCCCATTAAGTTGAGGTGTGTTGGGAGTGGTCTATTGTGAGAAAATTTCATTCTCTTTTAGGTAATCTAGGAATTCGGAGCTTAAGTACTCGCTTCCTCGATCGGATTGAAAAATCTTGATACTAAGCCTGAGTTGCTTTTCCACCTCACTCCTATACTCCTTGAATTTTTCAAAGGTTTCAGACTTGTACTTCATAAGATATAAGCAACCGAACCGAGAAAAGTCATCAATAATGAAGTAAGAGAAGTCTCCTCTTGCACTAACTTTTAGTGATCGACATACGTTCATATGGATCAAATTCAAAAGATATATGGATCTCTCCGGATGTCTAACAAATGGAGCCTTGGTCATTTTTCTCTTTAAATAAGACTCACAAGTTGGTAAATCCTCTAAATCATTTACTTTAAGTAAATTAGAGGCAACCATCTTGCCAATCCTACTCTTAGAGACATGTCCAAGTCTCGCGTGCCATAGATTGGTATTATTTTGATTATCTAACTTTTGTTTGTTACTTTGAACTTGCATTATAGTTAGACGTTCTTCTAAATAGTACAACTCGTTATTTAAAGAACCTTGTGCACACAAAGAACAATTCTTATATACACTTAGTTTCCCATTTTTGATAGAAAATTCAAAACCTTCGCGATCCAAAATGGAATTGAAATAATGTTCTTTGTTAAATTTGGAACGTAATACATGGGACCAAGTACAATTTCATTAGAATGGAAAGCTAAAATGTTCATGCTTACATTATGAGCGGCAACTCTTGTCCCATTACTTGAGCGGAGAATCATATCTCCATCCTCAAGCCTCCTTCTTCTTTCCGTCCCCGCAACATATTGCAAAGGTGTAAATCACATTCGGTATCAAATACCCATGAAGAAGAATCCATTGACATGTGAGTTTCAACAACAAACATGCCGTTTTCAAACTTGTTAAGGCATTGCAATTCTTTTTCCAATGGCCTAGCTCGTCACAATAGAAGTATTTGGCGTTGGGATCAACCCCCTTCTTTTTCTTGATTTTACCCCTTTAAGCCATCAGTTGCTTCCCTTTTAGAGAAGAACTCTTCTTCTTCTTTCCCTTCGTAGTGCTCTTTCGAGTTTTGGAAGTGGAAGCAAGCATGACCAGCTTATCTTTCTTAATAGTGGATTTCGCAGTAACCAACATGTTCACCAACTCCTTAATTGTCACTTCATTCTTGCTCATGTTAAAGTTCATAAGAAATTGGTCAAATAATTTAGAGAGATATTAGAGGATTAAATCCACACAAAGGTCATTGTTCATGACGACGCCCTAAGACATTGATATGAAGAATAGGTATTCTTGAATTAATGGAAATGAATTCAACAGTGATTGATTAAAAGGGTTTAATTAATTGGAATAATTAAATTATTCAATTAAATAAATCGCAAGGAGTTGTGAGCCCATATCGAATTAATTTATAAATTTAAGGGATCACACACAAATACTTAATAACATTCACATTTATGTAAAATATTATCTAAAAATTTAGATAATGGATGAAGGAGATTGATTAATGTGACACCCCAAGAATTCCCTTAATAAAATTTTTGAATCGCCGACTTATTGAAATATTATTTGATTTCAAAATCAAACATCGTTTTAAAATCAAAACACGTTTCATACACCCGAAAATATTGCGAACAAATACGTTTCATTTTCTCATCGTATTTCGACAAAAAATGAACCCCGTTAGCCTAATTTACAAGCCCAAAACTTGACCCAAAATGCTAGACACTTATTTTAACCAAAATGAGCATCTTTGAAATTAAAAAAAAAAATTGAAGAAAATTTGAAGCTGCAGATCAGCCTAGCCACAGCAGCTGCTCCCTCAAGCTATGGATGGGATTTTTTATATTAATCCATCCATCACAAGCCACTCTAGCTAGTCCCAAAAGTTGGTATTTATTTTGAGGGGTCTAAACTTTAAGATTCTTGTATTTTGGCCCCAAATACACTCTATAAATATACCTCAATGTTGAGCAAAATTTTCTGCAGAAATTTTCTCACACAGCACTTAGAAACTTTTCCATTCAAGAACAAACACTTACATCATTTTCTCTCAAGACCAATTTTTGCTTAAAAAGGGGATTTTAGGTGGTGTATTCTCTTCCTAAACTCTTGGTAAGTTTTTAAGCTTAGTGATTTAAGGATGTTAAATGTTTGGTTGTTTAGAACTTGACATAAGTGCATATGTGTTCTTAGGTGTTGAGGACTAAGCTTGAACCACTTACATATACTTAAGTTCTAGCTTCTAATGTAAAACTTATGGCTTTCCGCATCTTCACTTGAGCACATGTTCTTAGTTGTCTCCTTGGCCAAATGTTTATGATACCGAGTTGTTGATTATCTTCCTCCATTGATATGTGATGTTCATGAGCTTATGTTGTTGCCATGTTGTTCCTGCTATACTAAGCTCTATACCTTGAATTTGTAAATCCCAAGCTAAATGAATCGTCTTGACTCCTATATCGATACTTAGGATTGAGTTTTGAACAATGGATCATGGACTAAGAGGAGAAACAAACTAAAATTTGATTGAAAATGAGAGATATGGACTAAAATCGTATTTTTCGACTTGAAAATGATCTTTCGAAAATTCTCAAAATCAAAACTAAGATTTATAAATATTATTACACCTAAGAACATCTAAAAAATGTGTCTTTGGAACAAAAACAGTAGATTTGAAATGAAAATGACAGAAAAAGAAGTAACAAATAACTTTTGAAAAATTAATTTTAGTTACTTTCTTTAATTTTTTTTTAAAATGGTTAGGCTTAGAATTTAATAGAACATGCTTCACAAAAATTGTACAAAAAATTATGAAGATTTTCCAGAAATTAAAAAAAAAAAAATTTTGCTCTCGGTTACTGTTTCGGCACTGGAGCACCCAAACGAAGGCTTAAGCGCCCATTCTAGTAGCCATTTTGGCTTCTGGGCGCTTGAGCGACCGATCGGGCAGCAGGGCGCCTATTCCAGTAACTAAATCTGCTCTATTTTGACTCTATTTTGCTAACTTAAGTTCGTATTTTATTTTTTCAAGATATTTTAAAGATTTTAAACAATTTTCCTATGTTCAAAGTTAAGACAAATCGTTTATTAAACTTATTTTTCGCTATAAACCTCTATCGATTATTATGAATCTTTTGAATATGTCTAAGGATTATGTTTTTAAAATATTTCGAGCTTAGGAATGATTTTTATATGTTTAAAATTCCAATCGAATTGTTTGTATCTGTGATTGATCGAAAATTTTCGCTTTTGTTGAAACAATCCAATTTTTAAATTGGGCATTCTAACGCCCATTCGAGTTTCAAATATTTATGTTTTTTATTTTGATTCGTCAAACTAAGTTCATACCTTATTTCTTGTGAATGTTTTACGCTTTTAAAATAATATCCCTAAGTCCAAGATCCAAACTCGATTCGTATGTTTGATTCATTCGTCCATTTGATATGAGCCATTGTGGCCATATGTCTCTGATACATTTCGTTTGATCTTATTCTGAACCATTTGATTGATATGAATGGCCAAACTCTGAATCGTTTGTTTGATATGATTGGCCAATTGAAAATGTGCCTGAAGTGGCTATATGATTTTGATTTGTTTTTTATATGTTCAGTTTGTTCCAAACTTATATGAATGTATGAATGTTGGGCCCTAGGAATTTTCAGAGATATCGGATTGGGTGATATCAGGTCGATAATCTGAGTCCTTGGGAATTCTTGTATGTTAGATAACTCGGAGGGGTCCTGGAGGTAAGATTCCGAAGAGTTACTCCTGAGACTCGTGGTCGACCGTGCTGCAATGACTGTGTCTCAAATATTGTATGACTCTCCTTGAGCGACGGCTTGAAAAAGCAAAACGGAGGGATAAGGAGTATATGTATGTTATATGTTGGAGTTATAAGGGTGACAGATCCACCAAACGTTTGAATCAGCCTTATAAGCTTTATTGACATGAATGTGACATATGATTTATGATACCCATTCGTTCTGTTGTTCTGAAATATTATATGAAGTCACATTCATGATTTCCATTCTTGATATGTTCCTTGTTGAATCTTGTACTTCAGTCCTATGCCATAAGTTTTACTGGGTTACTGGACTCATAATTCCATAGATATCATATAGGTTCTTTGACTGTGGATTTAGGGACTGAAGCCTCGGGTTAGTATATGGCGTTCATTTTAGAATTATGTATATAAGCATGTATCTTGGCATGTTGAACGTTTAGATTTATGATTTGTTAAGAATGCATAGATTGTCAGCTTGTAATAGATAGGATGTCCGGATGTAATATTTTGGTTTAGTTGGTTCCCGTTTAAACTACATGTACGTTTGGCTTGAAGTTTGGATTTTGTAATGAATTTTGAAAATTTCCAGCCTGTAATTTTGGAACATTTGAATCGTTAAGTTATAGAATTATGTTTTGGAATTTCTGTTTATGATTTTAGCTAAGTTCCGTAAGCGAGTAGCATTCCGGATTTCGGGGCGGAATACACTAAAATCCGGGGCGTTACAATTAATTAGATTAATTGAGGGCTCAATTAATTTAAGGAGTTAAATTAATTAAATTAATTAGATAAATGATTTATTTTAATTAGGCATTTGTAAAATTAATTTGTGGAGAAAAATTAATAGATCAAGTAATTAATTGAATGATTTATTTACTTGGGGCATATGGAAAATCGTTTAATTCAAGTCAATTTTTCTTCTCGATTTTGGATTTGTATCGAATTAGTACTTGGTATCAATGGACCCAAATCCTATAGGATCTTAGATCGGATTTGGATTCGAATTATCTTGATTCGATTCAGATTAGATCCGTTTTCAACCTTAAGTTGGCAAATACATTTTAAGTCAACTAATTACCATAGATTAGTAAATAATTTACTAATAAATATTTTTTCTTCATTGCTCTTTATGAATGAATTGAAGTCATAAACATTATCACAGCTTCCTGAAAATAAGCATTTTGATCATTTTTGTTTAAAGTGCAAAAGCAAATTTTTATCATAAATTAGTAATGAGGGACTAAATTTGCATTTCCAATAAAAGGTAGGGACTAATTTGAATATAAAGTGAGGGAGTAATTGTAGGTGGAGGGCATTTATGTTATTGAATTTCTTGCCTTGAAAAAAAAAGCCATGACGGTTTGTATTAAAGAGATAACACTGAATATTAAAGCCCTTTTGATTCGTATAATAGAATTGAATGTGATTTGTAAAGTGCATGATTTGTTGTCTCTATTATGTATCAATCCAATCCCACAATACGTTTGGTTACATGAATTTGAAATAAGAATATATTAAGTATTATTCAATTTATTGTTTGGTTCTTTAGATTATTTCTTTTGACAATTAGTGAGATGCCATAATTATCCTGCAGTTTTAACTATAATTTCTTTTTTATCCCTCCATAAATTATTTCAGAAAATTAGAGCATAGAAGAAGAAACTTAATTATTTAATTCACACAAACTAATATTTTTCCTTAATATTTTAGTACTACTTTAGTCTTTCAAATTTTAGCCAAATTAATTAAACTAATTTTGATCTAATTAATCTTAAAAGCTAATTTGATAATTTAGAGTAATTGTATTTCTTATAACTGATTTTAATTCAAAATAACTAATTTGATTATTAATTCACTAATTAATTTAGATGAATTAATTTAATAACTAATTTGATATTTAACAATTAAATAATTAGTTTGATAATTAAATGAACTAAGTTTATTTTTTAAATTAATTGTTATTATCATAAATATAATTAATTAGTTATCAAATTAGTTAATTAGATAGTTAGATTAGTTATACTTAATTAAATATTGTTATTAGTTTATAATTTGATTCAAAATTAGTCAGTTAAAAGTATAAAAAACTAATTACTTGTTTATACTTTTAATTCACTAATTTTGAATCAAATTATAAACTAATAACAATATTTAATCTGATTTTGATTAAAAATGTTAATCAAATTATAAATTAAATTTAGTTTTAAGAGTGAAATTAAAATCTTATTAACTTTGATAATAAAGCATGGATGTTTTTCCCTAGTTTAATGCTTTCATAGAAATAATGAATTTGATTCTTTTATTTATTTAATTTTTTAATGGACAATTTATCTTTTAACTCTTTAATTCTGTAGATCCGTAATCCCTTAATTACAAACTAGCATGGATCCCATGCTATGCACGGATTGATTTAATTAATATAAAAGATATAATTTATATATATCATCCCTGATATCTACAAAAAAATTAGCAATGGCCCAAAAGACCAGACTTGGAGTATACCATACCCACCTCAACAGAAAACTCATGCAAATAAAGTCCAGGCCAGACCTAAATAAGAGATACAAAGGGATAGCCCAAGAGACTCGGACCAAAATCTAAAAAGAAAAGTCAAAGCCTAGGAAAAGGGAGCTCATGCTGACGCACCTAAAGCCTAGACTCGCTTATGATACTGGAGTTGAGGCAACAAGAAAGAAGCAGGAGTGGTTGACTCAGTCAGAGTCCTAACCAATCAGGCAATTGAGAGACGTCGTCACTTCCAAACACCCCCTAGAAGCAAAGTGGATTAGTAGCTAGTTATCAAGCCTAAGCTCTATATATGTGCTAAATTTGCATCAAGAAAGGCACACAGAGAAATATATACGAGAGACCTGTGAGAGAGAAATTCTTGTACACACTTCCACTGAAAATTCGAAAAGGAAGCAACAAAAATATCATTATTTTTCTTGCTTTAATTTTTTGTTAGCATCACTTTGGCGCCATATGTAGGAAGAGTGAGTAAAATGTGAGATCAAATTTCATCACAAGAAATGAGATTGAGAGTTTGAGTGAAGGAGAAGAGAGTCATGCGATTTTAGAATCCTCCACACAGCCATCTCCTGCACAGCTTGGCCCTTTGCAGCATAGGTCAATGTCATGCAGTTCACTGAACTGGTGGCTCCTGCGGTGAATGCAGTGCTAGTAAGGCATAGGATCCTACCTTAGGCCCATCAGCCGAATCCAGAAGAATAGAATAAGCCCCCACAAATTGTCTAGCATCCAGGGATAGAACCACTTCTGCCTACTAGACATGTTAGGCAGGCCACGCACGTTGAGGAGAAAGTCCAGGAGAGTTATATGTCAGTGGAATCCTCCAGAAATACCACCATACCCAGCCTCCAACATGATGCCAATTTTGAGATGCAGGCCATCAGGAGAGTAATAGAGGAGATGAGACAAGCTCTGAAGGGAGTCGTAGAAACAATGGTGGAAGACATGGCCTTCAATAATGAAATTCTAGCCAAGCCTATACCAAGCAATTAGAGGCCTCCTAGAATTGCTAAATATCATGGTACGACGAACCTAACATTCCACTCACGTAGGTTTTAGACTACAGCTCAGTTGTATCAATATTCAGACAAGTTAAAATGCCGAGTATTCACTAATACCTTTGGGGAGGATGCGCACGCGAAGTGTATTCATGCCTTTAGCCAGTTTTGAGATTTGCTCATACATCAGTTTAGCAGCAGTAAATGCTTTAGGAAGTCGTCATGCACATTGTATAATGTGCAACAAGGGGATGATGAGTCATTACGTGAATACGTACACAGATTCCCCACTGCAGTTTTGGAAGTACTGGGCTCCCATAAAGAGGTTCTAGCCAATTCTTTCTGCAATGGCCTAGCTGAAGGACCTTTCTTCTTCACCCTAATGATAAACCCAGTTAAGTATTATGATGAAGTCTTGGCAAGGGCAGAAAAGTTCATCAACCTAGAGGAAGCAATAAAGATTAAGAGAGTTGATCGAGACAAAAGAAAGGGTAAGAAGGAGGATGTTCCAACTTCTAAGAAGTCCAAACCGGAAAGTCACAAGAGGAGCCTCTCTTTTACTCAGCAAATAGACCAGTTTACTCTTCTTAAAGTTCTGAGGTCCTAAGTGCTCATGGAAATAGGGGCCTCTAATCTACTCAGGCGATCGTTCCGAGCTAACCCAGGCCTTACAAAATCTGAATCAGATAAATTGTGCAAGTTCCACAACTACTGTCATGATATCGATGAGTACGCATACCTGAGCAATGAGATTGAAAAACTTATCAAGAAAGGCCATCTCAAAGAATTTATGGCTAATCCAGGAGCTCCTTCACATTTGAAATAATGGTGGTGTTGTGGTGGGACAGACGTCAGCCTTACCGCCAGCATTGCCCGGAAAGGAGACCATTTCTGACCCTCAGCCTTAGTAGAGAAAGGGGATGATCCAGATGATTTCCAGATGGCCCATGACAAGGGACTCCAACAGATTCAGGCGAGTCCATGCCAGGTAAGGGGTAGCCAAGATCCCGAAGCTAGAGATAAATACTATTGAAGCAATAGCCAGATGCCTGTCATTAGTTCAATCTGGTAAATCTTAAAGGGGTGGACTGCCCTCATCAAGACGCACTGGTGATTATAGCCAACATTGCCAATTACAATGTGGCCAGAGCATTTGTCGATTGTGGGAGCTCTATTGACATACGATTTATAAAGGCGTTTCAACAAATGGATTTGGATCCTGTCAAAATGGAGCTCGTCCAAACAGCTCTAGTGGGCTTCTCAGGAGAGTTTGTTTGGCTGATTGGGCAAACTATGCTTCCCTTAACTTTGGAGAAAGGTCCTGATACGAAGACCAAGATGGTTAGGTTTTTGGTAGTAGATACATCGTCTACTTCTAACGCTATCTTGGACAAGCCCATGCTCAATCTATTCCAGGATGTTCCCTCCACTTTTCTCCACATACCACCTGAAAATCAAATATTCGGTGAAGGGAAGAGTGGAAAAAGTTCAAGGCTATCAATTTATCTTCAAGAAGTGTTACATTAAGGCAATAAGAGTTTTCAATGAAACAGAAAAAGAGGCACTTTGGCCTCGAAAAGGATACTATCATTAAAGCAGAAGTGAAAAAGCTATTCGATGCAGGACACATAATAGAGATTTGTTTCCCGAAGTGGTTGTCCAATGCAGTATTGATGCCCAAACGAGCAAATAAATGGTGAATGTGCATTGATTTTCGAGATCTCAATAGGGCCTGTCCTAAAGACTTTTATCCGTTACCTATGATAGATTAGCTAGTGGATTCCATCTCTGGATGTGAGCTGCTCAGCATGAAAGATGCAGCGTAAGGCTATCACCAAATATAGCTACATCTAGAAAACAGGAAAAAAGTAAGCTTTGTAACATCCCATGGCACATTCTATTATGTGGTAATCCTTTTGGCTTGAAGAATGTTGGTGCCACTTATCAAAGATTGGTTGATAAGATGTTTAGAAATCAGATCGGTTGGAACATGAAAATTTCTGTTGATGACATATTAGTGAAACGTATGCTGGCTGACAGTCATATGTTGGATCTGGAAGAGACATCCCAGACTTTAAGATGGCACAGGATGAAACTCAATCATGGAAAATGCACTCTTGCTGTACAGGCTAGGAAATTTCTCAGTTTTATGGTGACGGAATTGGGGTATTAAAGCCAATCCCTCAAAAGTTGAAGCAATATGCAACTTGGCAGCACCTAAGAGCATAAAAGAGGTATAGA
The DNA here is from genome assembly GCA_014898755.1 of Handroanthus guayacan. NCBI lineage: Eukaryota > Viridiplantae > Streptophyta > Magnoliopsida > Lamiales > Bignoniaceae > Handroanthus > Handroanthus guayacan. The sequence goes on from JACFYI010002273.1 coordinate 663,750, forward strand.
AGCTCATAGGGCAATTGGCAACCCTCAACTATTTTATTTCCCAATCAGTTGAGCTTAGCTTGCCATTCTTCAGAATCATGAGAAAGACAGGAAAGTTTAAGTGGACGGAGGAGCCTAGCTCGCCTTTCAGCATTTGAAGGAATATCTGGAAACCCTACCATTTTTGACTATGCCTATACAAGGTGAGGACCTATATATTTACTTGGCGGTATCTGATCAAGCAGTAAGTGCAATCCTACTTAGGGACGAAGAAGGCAAACAACTGCCTATTTACTATGAAAGTAAGTTACTACATGCTGCTGAGGTACGATACTCTAAGATTGAGAAAATTGTTTTAGCTTTAATTATGGTTGCCAGGAAACTATGACTTTACTTTTTATCTTATGTTATTATTGTGAGAACTCACTATCCCTTGAAATAGAAAATAAGTAAGCTTGAAGCATTAGGAAGGCTTGTAAAGTGGGTTGTGGAACTCAGCCAGTTTGATGTCAAATATGAACCTAGGGCAAACATCAAGGCCAAGGCTTTAGCAGACTTCATTGCTGAAGCAACTACGAAGAATGAAAAAGAACCTCGACATTGGAGCTTGTATTGGCTTGGGATAGTCCTGATCTTCCCTAAAGGTGATGAAACGGAATTGGTCATCAAGCTTGCTTTTTAGGTATCTAATAAAGAGGCTAAGTACGAAGCCCTATTATTAGGACTAAAAGCAACCTTGTCAACTGGAGCAGAATGCCCAAAGATATTTTCTAACTCCCAACTTGTTATTAATCAAATTGGAGAAATATTCATAATCAAAGATAAATGAATGTTGTATCATTATGCTGAGAAGGTTGAGGAGTTCGAAAATAAATTCCTTAACATGACGATTGAAAAAATTCCAAGGAGTGAAAATATTAAGGCTGATTATTTATTTAAATTGGGAAGTTCTATAACTGAGTGTGTGCCAAGCAAAATCATATTACACGAACAGTTAGCTTCGGTGATTGAAAAGTACATTTTCACAGTAGATGTGCAGGATGATTGGCGAATGCCTATCATTCGTTATCTGAAAGGAGATGAGGTAAATGACCCTGAGATGCGAGCTAGGTCTACTAGATTCATCTTATTGGGATGTGCTGTTTAAAAGGCCATTTTCAGGGCATTAATACGGTGTCTCTTAGAGAAATGAGGGCAATATATTCCCAAAGAAATACATAAGGAGTGTTGTGGTAGTCACATCGAAAGGACGGCCTTAATAGGAAAGGCACCCGGGGTAGGTTATTTTTGGCTCACCATTAGGGTTAATGTCTTAAAACTGGCTTGGCAGTGTAAGAACTGCTAAATACATTCGCCTTCCATCCTTATCCCTATTGAAAATATGATAGATATGATGGAGCCCATACCATTCGCCAGATAAGGGATCGACATTGTGGGGCCATTCCATGTTGCAGCAGGAGACAGGAAGTTCCCAATAGTTGCGATAGATTACTTCACGAAGTAGGTAGATGCCGAGGCGGTCTCCAAAATTTCTAAAACTGAAGTCCTGAAATTTTTATAGATGAATATAACTTGTAGGTTTGGTATACCTAAGGAGCTTGTCTCAAATAATGGGAGACAGTTCCAGGGGTCAAAGGTACAACAATGGTGTAAGGGAATAAATATCAAACAAAAATTTAGCTCGATCTCTCACCCCTAAACTAATGGCCAAGCTGAACTTACTAACAGAATTATTGTGCAAGGTCTCAAAACTAAGTTAGGCCAAGCTGGAGCTGACTGGGTAGAAGAATTGCCTGGAGTTCTCTTGTCTTATAGGACCACGGTTAAACCCTCCACAAGAGATACTTCCTTCGGACTCACATATGGAATAGATGCACTCCTTTCACCTAAAATTGAAGTACAAACCCATAAGGTCATGACTTTTGATCCTGAATGGAGTGAAGAGTTGTGCAGAGAATTTTTGGATCTGATAGAAGAAAGAAGATGAGCAGCTGAACAGAGAGCCCAAAAATATAAACAGAGGATATGCCTAACTTTTAATTAGAAAATGAAACCTAGAATCTTCCAGGAAGCAGAATGGGTGCTAAAGAGGGCAGATGTCCTAAAGGGCATGGGTAAATTGGACTAGGCTTGGGAAGGACCTTTCAGAGTGATAGGAGTGTTGCTTAAAGGAGCCTACGAGCTAGCGAACAAAGAGGACAAGACCCTGAAGAGGCCCTGGAATATGCAACTCCTAAAGAAGTTTTATGCCTAAGAAAAAGTTTTTGTGCTCATATTTGACACATTCATTTGATTTTGGATTCGTTTAAAGTTGGTCTGTGTCTTGATTTATGTATGTATTGCTATGCTTGGTTGGTATCAAGGTGTTCTGTTTTCCAGTCAGTTTAATTTAGTTTGTCTAAGTCCATTTATTTCATATATGTCATATTTACAATCAATTTTATCATTCAATGAATTACTTCTTTTTGCAAAATCGCTTCAAAACCTTTATTCTTCCACTTGCGCAAGGCCTAAAAATTGGCCTAATGTACAAAATCTGAAAAAACAAGAAAATTTAAAACAAACCATTTCAAGCAAGAAAATCTAAAAAACTCAAAACTCGGATGACTCCAAAATCTGGATAGATTTAGTATCAAGTCAATGCAGCAAAAAAACAAAGGGAACAAAAATCCTATCCCATTCAAACAATGTCAAACGACGCTATTTTCTCGAAACTTTTATGACCACAAAAAGAGGTCAGGATCAAAGCAACAAAAGCAACAAATAGAAAACATAAAAAACCAGCATGTCATAAAGTCTTGTCCAAAGGCATAAAACACGCTAGCACCAACGGTGTGGATCCACCATAGAAATAACCCAAAAATAGATAGCCCTAGCCTATGGGTATGTCAAAAATATCATCCAAGTTTTAACATGCTCGCAGGCAAGTAGCACAAAAAAAAAAAAAAAAAAAACCCAGGAAAGTGTTCCAACAGAAATTTAAAAAAAAAAATAAAAAAAAGAGTTCAATCATCACCGAAGCAAACCAACAATTCTTCTTTAACAAGCAATAGTGTCTTGAGCTAAGTTGCCCGAAAAGGTCGCATATGGTTCCCTCACCAAGAGTGGGGTAAGAACTGTCCGCTTCATCAGTCCCTTGTTCATCAATGGGGCTCTCGGGCTTCTCTTCACTATCGCCACAGTAATGCCCCTGGATCCTAAGGCATCTGCCCCTAGGTCGGGATCGTTACCTGTGGGTAGAAATATTAAATTGAAAATCACAAATATATATTACATTTCAATCCTTTCAATACAAAATCATGCTTTGCAAATACATCCACAATTTTCCCAAAAACACAAACTAAGTCATACTAAATTACATTTAAGACATAGCTTCAACTATCAACAGCCACATAATTACTTCAAAATTACATATCCCAAAATTTTAAACTTGGTAGAACATTCTTAGAGTTAATTCCCTACATATCACAAATTATAAAAACATAAGTCTACTGACTTAGCAAAAATTCTTGCCATACGAAACAGTAAGGAATAAAGCATGATATAAGCTAAATAGCAATTCAAGAATATGATAAAATGCAGAGATAGCAATTTAACATTCAGAGACAACAGAATCACATAACATAAACATTTATTTGGCTTAGAAATTCAACAACGAACATGAACAGTGCAACGATTAAAACAGGACTTGTTTTTTGTGGATCTATCACCCTTATAACTTCAAGTAACCATTAAATCCTTATTCCTCCATTTGCTATCTCAAGTGACTGCTTGAAGAAAGCCATTTATTCATTAGGCACGATCGATTGCATACCAAGGACTAGCCAATTGGTAACCTATCTCCAGGTTCCCACAAAACTATCTAGTGGAAAACTTTGCAGGGGACACATTAACGGTCCAATACTGCTCAGTCGTCTCTCCGATGGCTCCTGGGACCAACATTCATGCATTTAGGTTCAAAACAATGGACATATGCTAGATATTCAATTTAAATGATACATAGACACAAGCGAATATCAAGCTTGACATTTAATTATATTTGAATCTTGAACTTAAAAAAAATCATTTTGAAGCTTTAAAACAACTTAAAGAAGTGATTCATGGACTTAAATTAGCAAAGTAGGTTCAAAATAAAAAAAAAATTGCTACTGAAATAGGCATTTCGGTGCCCGTTTGGGTGCTTCAGCGCCTAATAGTCGAAATGACTACTAGAATGGGCGTTTTAGCGCCTAGTAGCCGAAATGGCTACTGGAATAGGTGCTCCAGCGCCTGTTTAGTGCTCCCGCACCTAAACTATAGACTTAGCCACTGGAATAGGCGCTTAAGCATCCATTTGGGTGCTCCAGTCCCAATTTTTTTCTCAATATCCAAAATTTTGGCAGAAATCTTAAATCTTGAAATTTATATTTCAAAACACAAAATTATTTGGAAAAATGCTCAAGTTAACTCCCTGCCTTTCTTATATCATCTAACAAATACATTTTGGAAGTTTTATCTAAAACCTTATTTATAAAAATATCAAGTTGACAAACCAAAATCTTAGATTTCATTTTGAGTTTTTTATGTCCAAAGGTTCCATATTCATGGTCGTTTGAGGCCAAGAATTCAAGGTTTCACTAGGAAAGCAACAAAGCTCATTCAAGTCTCAATACAACAATATTCCAAGCAATAGGAACAAGGATCAATAGTATAGACATGAGTATGGATTCAAAGGGAATATAGCCATAACTCTTACCTTGTCTTAAGCATCAAATCTTAAAGATAAGAGTTCCAAATTCCTAGATCTTCGAGCTATTCTACCTATTAGGATAAAAAATCATTTAGATGTTCTACCATCTTTTTCACTTAAACCTTATATTATAAATATCTTGTATATTAATGTTTCAAACTTACCAAGAATACCCTAATAAGGGAGTGTCCCTAATCTTTTCCTTTTTTACTCCTTTAAAATTTTAAGCCTTAAAGATCTCTTAAAAATATAGTTGAAGAAGGAGATGATATGATGTAGAAGTTGTGTGTGTGTGTGTGTGTGTAGAGGAAAAAGAAGAAGATATATATTTATAAAGTGTTGTTGGCAAAAATTTTTGAAGCAAATGTAAAAGTATTCTTGCATTCCAACACTAACCTATTTATAGAAGGAAAGGAGGTGGTTTTATATTTTATGAAAATTTTGAGGTTGGGTGAGGTGCCAAGAAAAGAAAAATTTTTGCAATTTTCTCACATGTATATAATACTTGGTTGGCAAGTTTTCATCAATAAAATAGATAAAATATCCCTTAAATTAAGGGGCGTCTTGGCCGAGCTATATGTGTATCTATATATATATAAATATATATATTTTTAAATTTTTGAGTTGGGCCTTGATTTGTTTTGAACTCAAATTTTGGGCTAAATTAATTCTTTTTTGCCAAAATAATGTATATGATAAATTTTTGTGTGCAAGAAATCTTATGGATCTGATAAAATGTTTGGTTATAAAAAAAATTTTTAGTAGTTGTGTAAAGGTTTGTTACTTGAAAATAAGAATTTAAAAATTTAATTAAGGAAATTTTCGAGTTGTTATAGTTACCTTTCTCTTCTCCATCAAAATCTGGAGGTAAACACTGCAAGCCTTGCTTTTCATTAAGGCACAACAGGTCTTCTTATTCACCTTTTCGGCAGCCATGCTTAAGAATTTCCTTGCAATAGAAATTGAAACCATGATAATTGAAACGCAATGCTTTGTTAGCTGTAGCCTGCTTCAATTTATTTGATTTTAGGAAGAAAGGGACCTTGCTTTCAATGCAGTTTTTTAAAAAAACTTTCCCCTTCTCAGTCTCTGGAAATAGTTCATAAAAGAGATCCTGGCCTTCTTGACGTCTTTCTTCATTAGCTTTCTTAACCTTATAACCTAAACAATAGTTGAGCACTGACAATTGAGTTCTAACAATTGAGCATGCAGCTTTTCACACTCATTTTTTGACTCAGAGAGCTTTCTCTCTAGCTCCCCTACCTGACTTAGGCCTTGCCTACTACCTTCCAATTTTTTGCACAACTTCAAAGTTTCTTGGGTTAAAGTGGAAACTCGTTTCCTGTCCTGTTCCCATGGGATAAAATCCACCAGATAGAACAACACCCTGTGCAAAACAAAAGATCTTAGCAAAGTAATCAAAGGCATCAAAAAAGTAATTAGAGAATGGCCAAAACCTCCCACAATAAAATAGATTACCCGAGCTATGCTAGTGGCCCGCTGTGCTGCCAAGGCTGAAGAAGTCAAACCATCCATTAGACACTTATTGGTCTCATTTGGAATATGCAACAGGAAATCACGACCCAAATTGCATTTGTCGTCGATGAATACCGACTCCCCAAGAAACATAGGAGAGTCCGGAGTCGGAATCGCTAGTTGGCTAACAAAGGTAGATGGTCTTCTTACGAGAAGTTAAATTAGAATCAGACACCTCCTATCCTGAGCCTCTTTTACTATACGAATGGAGGCTCGCCCAGAACTCCTTGAAGGGATGTTGGTGATTGAAGCAAGAGAAAAAGGAGAAAGCGCAGCTAGAGAAACAACCTTAATATATACATTTACTTTCCTTTTTTTTTTCCTCTTCTCTAATGCCTTTTTCCCACAGCTCTCTTAAGCTTTAGTAGCAGCCAACATAAAGGCATTCATGGTGATCTCTTCTGAAAAAAAAAAGTGAAAATGAATAGCAAAAATCAGAATGATGTGTAAAGCAGAAAATCAGTAAATGCAAACACGAGAAAGAAAGAAAGCGTAAGATGAAAAATACCAAAAGAATGACTCAATCTTTCTCTTGGAGGACCAAATCCAAAGTGGGATAACAAGCCAACCTCCTGATATTTATTTAAAATTTCAAGCTGAACTTGATGTTTAGTTTTACAGTCACTCAACTTAAAGGATTGGGTTGGAGAACTACAAATCTAGAGGGTAGGAAAACCCCAACGTTTAGGGCCAGAGATATAGAAGTACTTATCTTTCCAGCATTTGCTCACATAAGGAGAGCAGAAAGAAAGTTAGCCTCTCCCCTTGAAGTATAATAAAAGTATGTATGATCCACAATGCGATGGAGAAAATAGCTATGGAAGGCAAAGGCAATTGGAGGATGTAATGCTCGAGAACCTAGGATGTCCATCCCTGGACCGACAATGCTACCTATGGGCAAACAGACCATTAGCAGAGCAACATACATACTAGGGAAATAAACTAATTTAAAACATATAATATGTATATACCATAAATCTTAAAGTCCGTTACAACTTAAAGTCACATGGGGCTACAACTCAACAAATAAAAATATACTATGTTTACAAGACTCCTTGTCTAACTATTATTCTAAGGGCTACAAGCCACATACGAGGAATCATAAAGGCTACGAGCTATACATACATTCTCAAATGTCTATTGCCAACATTTACATATAAAAACATAAAATAAAAACTCATAACTAAAATCCAACAAAGCTTCTGAAGTTTATTCACCTACACATGGTAAAACATTTAAATAAGTCCACTGATTTAGTAAGAATTATAGTTAAGGAATGGTAAAGGAACAAGGAAATCCAACAAATTTGATATAGAGGCAACAAAGATAATAGACAAATTAAAACATGCCAAACGATTGTGATAATTCGATAATCAAAGATAAACAAGTAGCTCGAGCATGAGCATGAAAACAAGTCACATAATCGTATAGTAGAGGCAGGACTAATATTTGGAGGATCTATCACCTTTATAACTCTAAATAAACAACAGAATCATTATCCCTCCACAGGTCCCACACTCGAGTGGCCCCTCGAAATGGTGACCTGATCAAATGGTGTGACAAAATTATCGACGTTTCACGTGTCACAGGTTAGTTATAATATCCCACATTGAGACAATAAGAAAGTGGTCACCAATATATAAGATAGGGCCAAGGAATTTATGTGCAACTATTGAAAATCCCTTTTGAGGAAGTTGTTCATAACTCAATTTCGAGTTATGCACAATAAATTCTTCCGCAAATCTCGTGTCCTGGACCACTGGGCCCTAGGCGTGACCGTAGTCCTTGAAAAACCTATCTTCAAGTTTTTGCGAAACCATCTAAACTAGTAGGAAACCCTTCAGGGGATCAACTGTCGGCCCGATGCTATCCAACATCCTTGCTGAAGTTTTCTAATGGCCCATCAAATAATCGCACAATAGGTTTTAAGGATAACGATAGTTAATTTTTCCAAATTAAAATTTTCAAAGTTTATACGAGGTTTGGACATGTAAATTATATAATCGGATTTAGAAGAATTTATCGGAGTGATATATGGACATAAAAAGGTAAAACGGGTCAAAAACACACTCAAAAGTATTCTGGAGTGGGCACGAGTGCACACGAAATTGGGCGCATAGCCTCGGGTGGTGTTATGCCCAATTCCAATCGCGGACACGCCTGACGTACAAATTTTTTTTTTTTGAACTCCTTATCATAGCAGAGGATAAAATATCAAAAAATTAGACTTAATTTGTTTTACACATCATCAATATTTTTAAAATCAAGTTTGAGAAAAAATTTGATGAAATTCCAATTTTTGTGTTCATAGATTTTCACAGTATTTAAGGCCTTATTTGTCCACAATCTCAACTCCAATAGTCCTCCATTATGGTCAAGAAATCATTAGCATATAGCAAGGTTAGGGATTCAATAAAAGTAAGTGTCTAAAGCAAGGACAATTTCATGTGGTTCTATCAACATAATTCATCAAGTTCATCAAGTGAAATGATCACAACAAGTTCATTCCATAGCAAAGTATTAAAGGGAGAAAAATAGCTATAATTCTTACCTCTTATACTAGTAGTCCAAGGTTGATAACAACTCTTCCTAAAGTAAGTCGAGTTTTTCTATAGGAATTCAAATCCATGAGTTACATGCCTTATTTCATTAAAACCCTAAATATACATATACTACTATATATTTTAAGGGTAGAACTTACCACTACTTTAAGCTTACCACTACTCCAACCTTGATTGAAGTTTTAAAAGAAAATGAAAAAAGGAAGATAGCAAAGGTGATGAAATTCTTGAATTTGGAAGATAAAAGTTAGAAAGCAAAAGTAAGAGTGTTTGTCTAGCTTTTCTTTGATGCAAGAGGAGTGTTGATTTAGAAGACAAAATTCATGTCTTATAGAAAAAGCTTAGGTGATCCAATTGCCATTTCTTTCTGTATCTTGCAAGGTGTCAAATCCCCATTGTGAATAGCCAATTGCCTAATGATAATTTTATCTCTTGAATAAGAATTAATTGAGGATATAATATGAAAATATCTCTTCCTGAAAATAGAGGGTGTTGGCCGAGTATGCGTGTGTCTTATTTTTATATTATTATTATTATTATTATTATTATTATTATTATTATTATTATTATTATTATTATTATTATTATTATTTTGTAGCATAATTAGGCTTAAGTTTTGGGCCAAAATTTGAGCCTAAAATTTTTTTGGCCAAAATAATGCATATAATAATTTTTAAATGTAAGAACATTTTTTCGAAAGTGAAGAAATATTTTTTGTTATGAGAAAAATTTCAAAATGGCGAAAAATCGTCTACCGGTTGAAGTTTTTCTCAAAAATATTATAAAAATATTTACTGATTAAAAGCGATGATTTTAAAATTTAATGAGGAGAATTTTTTGGTTGTTACAAAGAAATTCGTAGAAAAGAGCAAAGTAAAATATATCTTAACATCATCCTGATTGAGTTGGGGGTAAATTGATAAAGAAGGATGTTAAAAGATTGAGATACTTCCTCAAAGAAACTATATAGAGGTAACCTAAGACCTGCTTTCAATTGTTCTGTGAAAAAGCAGGCTTAGGGGATTATAAGGGCATTTATCTACTTTTGGGGATAAAATGCTAAAATTCCTAAAAATATCATATTTACTATAGAGAAAAGGGATGTGGTTAGCTTTAAAAGAGGAAGAATTTGCCTCTATAATAAAGCGCCCCCCTGGGAGGAAACTCTTTGAGCACTACCCAAGGGTTTAGAGTGCAAGTGGGAAGCCACAGGAGGCACAGATTGAGTCCGATCAGAGAAAGCAGATGACCGCTGACTCTAGCGAGACGCCATAAAATGTAAAGAATATTCCTCAAAGCATGAAAAATGGGGGGAAAAATGAGAAAATGGAAAAGAGGAGAAAATAGGGGGAAGATGAAGCACTTACTTGGAAGAAACCCGGGTTAGGAGTGCTCAGACAAGAAGAAGTGTGTGAAATTGCAAAACCTAAAAGATGCAAAAGACAAAAATAGACCAAGATTAGTAAGAAGATGATAAAGCATTAGATCAAGGAACACTTAACGCAAAGCTTGTCAGAAGTAAAAAAGATGAATGGCCATGATCATGAGCCGGAATGATGATCAGCAGATAAATCCCTCGAGAACTGGCGTGCCTTAGAAATTGAATGTAACGACCCAAATCTAGAGCATCTGCTCCCAGGCTGAGACATTGCCGGGGCAGGGAATTACAAAATTCTAAACCTCAATTTCTTACTAAAATGTCTCCAACTTAAGAAGGCTCCATCTCGAGCTATAGGTTACAATTCTATATCAAACTCATAGACATGTATTTGAAATAATTCCTTACAATTACATTTCAAAATGATTCTTCCTATGATTACAATTCTTTGACATCACGTACTAACAAAAGCTCATACACAAAAAATTAGTATTCTAAACTCTCCAAGCTTAGCGAAATTCCAGAAACTTAATTACCTGCACCTATCAAAATTTAAAGGATAAGTCCAAATGACTTAGTAAGGAGTCATGACTAGAAATAGAACGGTAAGGTATCAAAAGACAGATCTGGTTGAAAATTTTAAAAGTCTCATAATTGATAGATGATTCAATAATCAAGATCGAAAAGTCCAACAATCAAGTACGAATCAAATAATGAGCTCTGGAGTCCAACAAACGAGGGATGAATTACATAGTGAATTCAAAAATTCAATAAACAAGAGCTAATTCAAAGAACAAGTTTAGAAGTTCAATATCATACATGCAAAAAATCAAAAATAGTAGAACTAGTCTTTGATGGATCTGTCACCTTTATCACTCCCGAACATATACACATATCGAACCAAATTGGTTCATATCGAATCAATTCCTTATCCCTCCAGGGCACTTGAGGTGAGTAATTATATAGCTAATTTGGCACGGTCAATAGGTGCTTTAGGACCAGTTCCCTGAAAAGCCTTTCTCCATGCAATCTTGGAACTGTCCAACAAAGGGGAAAACCTTGAAGGAGACAAACCGTCAGTCCAATACGACTCAGCCATCTCTTCGGTGGTTTGCCTGAGCCCAACAATCAATCAATCAATCAGTAGGTTTCAGAAATACAATAATATGTCTGTTTTAATAATTCGAAGTTTTAAGCGAATATCGGACATAATTAAACTCATCCATAGGATAATACATAATGAATATTAATTAATCACAATTAGTCCAATTCAATAAATTTGAAGCTTCGAACCAATGTCGGACACAAACAAACCCATCCATCGAAAGGTACACCATGAGTTTTAATCAATCACTATTGGTCCGATTCAATCAATACGATATTTCAAACAATTTTGGACCTAATTGTTTAATTCGATTCAAGCTTTGGACATATATAACGGCAAAAGGGGGTCAAATATTTTCTATGCACCCGTGCGACTCGAGATTACTGCCCCAGGTGCTAGCCCGCCCATTTCAAATTTTTTTTTGGTTAAAAATAACAGTAAGTTTCTGGAAAATTTTCATATGTAAATTCCTATTGTTTATTTATTAAATTATTCACTTTTGAAAATTTTAGACATGGCAAGAATTTTTTCCAACTTCACTCACTCGTTTAAAACTCACAAAATCAACCATAACTTCATTTTAACAAATACATATATTGAGTAAGAATATTTAAGGAGGTTGAAAGATCATGATTGAAAGCAATTAATGTGGAAAATAGCCATTTATGTCCATATTTCAATTTCTTCCACAAATTATCAAATATTTTTATTTATGTCTAAGAATTCCAATCTCAAAGACATCAAGATCATGGATTAATCAAAGGTATTGATCATAGTGAAATTCGAAGGTCCATAGTCATCATCAATAAGGCAAGAATCCATGATGTTAAAAAAGATAGCATTATCAAGTCCAAATTGATGTTCATTTCAATCAAAGTAAAGGAGGGAAATCAAGATCCGAGCCATTTCATTTCCAATGAGTCAAGAGGATAGCTATAATCCTGACCTCAAGTCCTTGCATATAATGCTCATGGTTCCAACCAATTTTCTCATTACCTAAATCATATAAAGTCCGATTATTCATAACTTGATCAAATAAACGTACTTAGACCCAAAAATGAAAAAAATCTTACGAACCTTCGGATGAACTTTTAGGAATCACTAACTTACTTTTCCCCAACAACCAAATTTCATAACCTTATTATCTCAAACACATCATTCTCTTTAATTCATCTCATTTTTTACAATCATTTCAAATCCAAATAATTATCAATTTTTCCTCATCCATTTGGTCAATCTACCTTCATCAAGGTTTTATAAAAAACATTCTAAAATTAGGGCCTAAAATCAGATTTGGTATAAGAACGTAATTCAAAAAGTTCAACATCTAAGATTTATACTCCCATTTTCAGCAGGTCAGATTCGCAACTCATTTCCGAAAATGTTCTAAGGAGTTTAATGGTGTATTTTACTTTTATAAATATTGAAACTCAATGATCTTTCCAATAATGGCTTCGGATCGATGATCTAACATTCAGATCTTTGTCTATACCCGTTTAAATATGTCTCCTTATCACTGCCCCTATTCTCGGCAGCCTATGGCAAGTTGGGTTCTATCAACATTTTCAGTCATTTTCCTCCATATTTTTGAGTGATTATTAATCCTACAATCATCTACACTCGATGAGAATTTTAACGGTATATTATGTGGGCTGGTTTACTAAGAAAAAGTTAGATTTTAAAGCTTTGAATATGGAAGGTGTTGCGGGTGGCAGTGGTTACCTGAGAGATATATATATGTGTATGGGTTTGGTTAAAATCCAACTTTCAAATTTAACCACAATTGTCCCAAATCCAAATATTTTTTAAGGTATCATTATAAGGATGTCTAGGCATATTGAAATCCAAATGTCACTAATTATTCTCAAGCAAAAGAATTAATGGATTAATAGCATAATCAGTGATAAGAATTCAAAAGGAATAGTCATAGTCCTTACCTTATTCTTCAAAGCTTAAGGTTAACAAGTTTTCAAGAAAAGGCTTCAAATCCTCCAAATTAATCCACTTATTTTCATCAAAGATCATCTTATCATTATATCACTCATTTATTATAAAATTCCTAATAAGTTAAACTTTTAAACCTAACCAAGTGTGTATTGCCTAGTCTTCCCCTTTTTTTGATAACTTTAAATCTTTACAACCTTTAAAACTTTGGTATTTTTTTATAAGTAAAGGAAGATATATCTATGTGGATATAGAGATAAAGGAATATACATATATATATGGATGGAGATATATATGGATGGAGATAGAAGAGAAGATAAAAGAAGAAGAAGAAAAGAGCATAATAGTTGAAGAGTATGGAGGAAAAGTGGTCTTGCACAAGCTAAGGCCACTTATTTATACAATTTTAGAAAATTGGGGGTGTTGATGATGTGTCAAATGAAGAAGAACTCTTACATTTTTTTTCCCTCACATGTGAATAACACTTGGCCTCCAAATTTTTACAATTAAAAATTAGGATTTCTTTCTCAATTTAGGGAATATTGGCGGCCACACCCCCGGCCTTTATGTATATATATATGTATAGATTTATTTATTTTATTTTATATACAAATATATTTCTTTTTTGAATTTTTTTTGTGCTGGGCTTTGAAAATTTTGGCTCAAGAGTTGGGCTAAAATAAATTTTATTGGGCCAGAATATTGCTTGAAATAAATTTTTATTTGTGAGATAAATTTTAATAGACGTGATGGAATATTTTTTATTATAAGAAAAATCTCTAAATGGTTAAAACAAAAAGATTTTGGTTGTATGGCAATTTTGGTAGATGAGGTAAAATATTTACGTTTTGAATTTCAGAGTTTAAAAATAATGTTAGGGAAATTTTCAATTTGTCATGTTGAAATTCAAAAAGGCCATTTCCTGCATAGCCCACTAAAAGTTATTTTTTCTTCCCTAATAAAAAATCTGCCAAAAAATAAATAAATAAAATAAATAAAAAAATAAAAAGTAATAACGCAGGAAATTCTAACTTTGTAAACTCAGGAAGGGAGTAATTATACCTGCAAAAAAATTAGTCTTTGGGCTAAATGGCTCAAAAGATTAGGCTTGGAATATTTTAGGCCGACCTCGTTAGAAAACTCATGCAAATAAAGTCGAGGTCAAACTCAAATAAGAGATACAAAGGGGTAGCCTAAGAGACTCGGGACAAAGTTTAAAGAGAGGAGACAAAGCCGGGGAAAAGAGAGCTCACGCCCACGCACCTAAAGCCCAGGCCTGCCTCTGATACTGGAGTTGAGGCAACAAGAAAGAAGCAGAAGTGGTAGACTCAGTCAAAGTCATAACCAGTCAGGCAATTGAGAGACGTGGTCACTTTCAAACACCCCCTACAAGCAAAGTGGATTTGTGGGTAGTCATCAAGGCTAGGCTCTATATATGACCTAAATTTGTATCAAGCAAGACGCACAGAAAAATATACACAAGAGCGGGAGAGAAATCCTTGTACACACTTCCACTAAAAATTCGAAAAAGAAGAAATAAAAAAATCGCTATTTTTCCTGTTTTAATTTTTTGTTAGCATCAATCCTTATTTATTATGAGTTAATCATATGGTCTTTTTTGGGAATTAATAAATACTATCAAATTAAAGGTTTCTCTATTTATAAAAAAATAAAAATAAAAATAAAGGTTTCTCCCAAAATTGCAATTTATGAATACCATTAAAAATAATAAAAATTTATCGCGAGCACAACGTCATCATAGCACCAACAATAAGATGCATGTTAATAAAAGAAAAATATTTTTTTCAGAATAAATTATACTGAAAGCATCTTCATTATCATTATTCTTAAAAAATTATAAAAATTTATTAAATCATCGTATTAAAGTCAATGATCTTTTAGGAAAACCTATTGATATATATTTTTTTCAACACGAAATATAATGTTACCTGTTGTTTGTATATATAGAAGAAGTAATGATAAAATACTTATTTCATATTTTATATTATTCTTTTGGATTTTTTTTTGGATTTATAGAATATTTTTTTATGCAATTGTCCTTATATATTTGTCGTTGCAATATGTTGCATCTTTTTTTTTTTTTTTGAGGAAAAGCGATAGTATTAATAAAGATCAACCAATGTTGGACGATATAGCGTTGCCAATTACAGCCGAAATGGGATCATTAAACTCATGGACATCTCTAGAATTTCTAGCCAAAATGTGTGCTACCATATTAGCAGACCTATGCACATGACAGAAAGAAATTGAGCAGAAATGCAAAAACAAGCAGTGAAAATCAGCAATAATGTTGCCAATCAAGGATGATATTTCCTCATCACTTCCTAGAACAGCAATAACAGTCTTGCAGTCACCTTCAACCATGACTTTCTCCCAGCCCATTTCAACGCACAGTTCGACAACAAATCTTGTGCCAAAAGCCTTAGCAACTTCGGCACCCCACCCCTCGGCAGCACCTTTTATTTTCGTCTTCCAATGAACACACACACGATCAGCATCACGACACACCACCCCTGGGCCGAAGATACCATCCTCTTGATTAGGCCTAGTTCAGGCAGTTTCCATTTGGGAAGAACCATGACTCGTTCAAGTACAGTAGCAGCGGCACCGGTGGCATCGAAGGAATCCAAAAAGGAACGAGCAAATCTAACCGCATCGCCCAGCATGAAACTCATATGTCCAATATATTTTTTATTATGACGAAACCACAAAAACCAGCAGCAAACCATGAACTAGCTGAATTGACTCGAGTCTAACGTAGAATGTACTTTTTTCACCCATGTCAAAATGTCATCCGAAGCATGAGAGATCGCAGCTATGGGCAGATTAGAAAGAGCCCATACTTGGCGAGCAAAGTGACAAGAAAGCAGAACATAAAAGGCAGATTCGCTCTCTTCTGGGCAAATGTCGCAGCTGGGATTAGTTAGAATTCGGCGATGACGTTGGTTGTCCTTTGTTGGTAAGACGTTATGACAAGCACGCCACATGAAAATCTTAACCTTAGGGGGTAGTCTTCTTGCCCAAATAAAGTTGAGATTAGCATTGAGAGATGAATTTCCTGCACCCTCCAAAACTTAAGTGCGAAAGCTCCTATTTGCCACACATAGATGGTAGGCACTCCTCACAGAATGTTTTGCATTTTTAGAGTAATACCAGATCCATTATCCATGTTAAAGCATTGACCAAGTTGAATCTCCAGAATGATTTTAGCATCGATTAGGAGGAAATTACATCGAACAAGATTTACATTCCAAGTACCCTGTGTTGCATCGATAAGTGAGCTGACCCGAGCATCAAGAGGCAGCTCTCGAGCTAGAGAAATAACCTGGAATGTTGAAGGGCAAGGAAGCCACTTGTCATGCCGAACTACAGTTGTCTCCCAATTGCCAATTCTCTTTCAAAGTCTACCTGAAAGGATCAGGATCGATTCCCAAATACTCCTCCACGACCAAGGCCGATTTGAGCCTTTTGATGCTATTAAGAGATTTCCATGAGGGAAGTATTTAGCCCTATATAACCGTCCTCCCAAGCTATTCGAAGATGAAAAGAGATGCCAAGCTTGCTTGGACAGCATGGCAATATTAAAAGCTCATAATTTTCTAAAGCCCATTCCTCTTTTTTTTTTCTACGGCCCAAATCTTTCCACTTAAACTAATGAATGCGCTGTTTATCACGATCATC
The DNA here is from genome assembly GCA_014898755.1 of Handroanthus guayacan. Lineage (NCBI taxonomy): Eukaryota > Viridiplantae > Streptophyta > Magnoliopsida > Lamiales > Bignoniaceae > Handroanthus > Handroanthus guayacan. Next base: position 680,684 of record JACFYI010002273.1, read on the forward strand.
CCACCAAAAATTTGCTGTCATGGACTCGATGTCTTTTATAAAAGAATTTGGGAGTTTAAAACAGCTCATAGTGCATGCAGGGATTGCCTGAATGACGACTTTAATTAACACCTCATTTCCTGCTTGGGATAAAGTCTTTTCGCCCCAGCCCTTAGCCTTCTACCAAATACGGTTTCTGATGTAAGCAAAGATTTCTGATTAAGTACGCCCAACGATTGAGGGTAATCCCAGGTATTTGTCATGCTTATCCTCCACCCTCATGCCAAGTTTCCTTCCCAAATGAGTCTTACTTTCCAGTCCGTTGTTTCTACTAAAGACCACAATTGATTTTTGAAAGTTAATCTCCTGCCCGGAAGCCAAAGCATAATTTCGTAAGATGGTGTTTACGCAGTCAACAGCCTCATTTGAAGCTCAGCAAGAAATCATCGTATCATCTACAAAAAGAAGGTAAAAAACACGAGGAGCGTTCCGACATATGGCCACATCTTTGATAACCCCCCTGTTCTCCTAGAAATGGATTAACTTACTCAAGACCTTTGCATAGAACAGAAACAAGTAAGGGGATCAGGAGTCACCTTGACGGAGGCCTCTTTCTGAATGGAAATAACTAATCTAAGAGCCATTGAGAATAACAGAATAAGAAACAAAATATGTTGTATCTTTAAGTATCTTCTTGGTTGCATCTAATGCAAAAAATAAAAAATAAAAAATAAAAAATAAAATAAAAAACAAAAAAGGCTTAGTGGACATATATACTCTCAAAATTTAACCAAACAATGCAAAATAATTGATATGATATTTACATATTGTTGCTTCATTGGGGAAAAAGCCAATATATATTTAATATTATAATAATTGGAAATTTAATTTATCTTTTAGGATATTATTATTAGTGCATTTAATTTTAGTTAAAAGATTTTATTAAAACAAATAATATAAGACTATAAAAGACTTAATGCAAAACAATTTTTTCAAATTAAAATATAAATAAATGATATTAATATAAGATTAAGTGTTTATAATAAAAATCTATATTAATATATACTCCTATAAGCTACACAATATTAAAAATTGCTATCTCTAAAATCATAAATCATATAAATATTTTTTACATTAAAAATAAACGAGAAAAACATAGAAAACTAAGGAGTTCTGTTAAATAAATTTTACATTTTATATATTATTATAATGCACAAATTTTTTAATCTTGGCTTCTTGAAACATATTGTTAACCAAAAAACTCAAACAAATCCATATACCTCAAAAAATAGTAGCAATATATTAAACTTTCAAACATAAACAAATAATAATTACTTGACCAATTAACCACACACGAACCCTTGATACATAGGAATTTTGTTGTTTGTACATATAATCAAAATGGATTCAAGAAATTAATCAAATAATTAATCAAATCTTTGAAGTTTTACATGATGAAAATGATATACATAATTGCCATAAAATAGGCACTGTTTTAAAAATATTTTTCATAAAAATCCAAACATAAAGGGGGAAAAAAGCATAGAAACTTCCCAAATTACGATTGTAAAACAGTTCCTTAATCCACAATCATCAAAACTAAGTAAATAAAATGAAAAGGAGAGACATAATACAACTAATATGAGAAAAAATAAATTAATACTTTTATATTGGTATAAATTTTAAATGACAAACCAATGAAGAAATTAAATTGCTTTTCAAAGTTAAGAAATTTCATATTGTTAACAAAAAAAAAACTCAAACAGATTCATATACCTAAAAAAATAGTAGTAATTTATTAAATCTGCAAATATAGTCAAATGATACTTGATCAATTAACTACTCACGAACCCTTGATACGTAGAAATTTTGTTGTTTCTACATATAATCAGAATGGCAATCAAGAAATCAATCAAACAATTAATTGAATCTTTGAAGTTACACATGCCTAATTTTCATAAAATAAGCATTGTATTAAAATTATTTTAGTAAAAATCCAAACATAAACGTGAAAATAAGCATAGAAGCTCACCAAAGTTACAATTGTAAAATAGTTCCTTAATCCACCACCATCAAAACTAAGAAAGTAAAATGAAAAGTTGAAACATAAGACAACCAATAGGAGAAAAACAAATTAATACTTTTGTATTGGTGTAAAAGTTTAAATGACAAACCAATGAAGAAATTAAATTGCTTAACAAATGCAAAAAAATTCCAACCCAAAAAAAAAAAAATTCTTGTCATATGAAGAGCAGATATACGGATATATATTGAGAGTAAAAGTGATAAGAGATAGAAAGAGTGGATAGTTGAATGGGATAGTTTGATAGTGGGTCGGGGTGATTTTTTTGTCCTATCCCATGACCACTGACATAATGGCATATTAAAGGGGCAAAAAAAAAGGGGAAAGAAAAAGTCAGCCAACAAAATAGAAACCTCACACCTTCAATGTGTATTTCATATCTTAAAAAAAATGTAATTCATATTTGATTTTTATTTAGTTATTTGTACAACAATTATTAATGTTGCAATTATGAAGGATTGAACCTATGATCTCCATTTAAAGAATAGTCAATTTTCACTTATTAAAAATAATTCAAAATTTTGAAAAATTAGAATTTGGTCAAAATTACCTCAATTTGAGTCAACAATTGATTTCCTATATATAGATAATTCAAAACTCTGAAAAATTAGAATTCAATCAAAATTGTCCAGTCGATAACCGATCTCTCATATATATACTAGCATATTCCTCGTGCTCTGCACTACAACACCCCTAAAATTCCACTAAATAAAATTTTAAATCACCAATTTTTCAAAAATTGACTCGATTTCAAAATCACGAACACCATTTGAATATCAAAATAAGTTTTATGCACGTTTGTGCATTCGAGCTTCATTTTCTTGCACGTTTCGAACCAAACAAGCCCCGGATACCCGTTAAAAAAGCCCAATTCTTGGCCCAAACCCTAGCCACTATTGTTGACTCAAGATGGCATCTTTGAACATAAAAAAAAAAAGAAAAAGAAAAAGAAAAAGAAAAGAAGCTGAAAATCAGAGGCTGCAGCCAGCAGCTATGGATAAGATTTATCCCATCCATCCATCACAATTTTGTCCCTAACCTTGCTATGGAAGTTTTCCAAATTGCATTGAAGGGCTTCAATTAATTGATTCCTTCTTTGAAGCCCCATTTTTCCTCTATAAGTAGCCTTATTTTGAAGACTTGTTCTTCTTGCTCAAACACTCACATCTTGCACACTTCTTGCACCTTCTTGCATTTTAAACATTTCACATCTTCAAAGAAATCTTCCTAAAGAGATTTAGGTGGTGACTTCTCTATCCATTGGTAAGTTAGCTTAAGATTGATGATTTAGAATGTATATAATATAGTATGATGGAGCTTAACATTAAGTGTGATTGTTATTATAGGAGCTTGAATCTTAAAGCTTGGAACCAACCTATCTTTCATAGGTTTAGACTCCAAAAGGTAAGTTTTATGGTTTTCCTAATCCTTTTTATGAGTATATGATTCATGTTCTTGCCTTGAATAAATGATCTTGCTTTAAGCTAGTGAGTATCCTGATCATAGATGAAATGTTGTTGAAATGAGTTTATATATATTGTTGCCATCATTGTTTCCTATTGTTGTAAGCTCTATTCCATATTATGTAAATCCAAAGCTCCATTGAATACCCTTGACCTCATCACCTATGCTTTGGATTGAGAAT
>JACFYI010002273.1:689174-704594 GCA_014898755.1 Handroanthus guayacan
TTGAATACAAGGGTTTTAAAATTTAAATTAAGGGAATTTGTGGGGTCTCACAGTGACAGACCCACCAAACTGCTTGATCAGTCTTATGACTTGAATGTGATAAATAATTTATGTTATATGATTGTCCTGAACGTTCTGAATGTTCTCGAAAGGCTAATGAATCACATTCATGTTTCGGTTATTGATATGCTCATTATTTGAACTCTATATTCCTGTTTTTTTTGCCATGAGTTTTATTGGGTCAGTGGACTCATGATTCTATAACATCATGTAGGTTTATAAATCATGAGGATTGAATGATTGAAAGCTCCAAGTTAGATTGTTACCGCTTTCCTTCTGGGAATTTGTACATGTGTTTGTATTTTGGCCTGAGTGAACGTTTGGACTGATATAATGTAATGATAGATGGTTTGTAATGTTAAATTAGATGCTTATGTGTTTTGGAAACTTTTTGGCAAGTAATGATAATTTCTGTTGGGATTTTAGTTTGAATTGCTATATGTTAGTTCTTATTTTCGTTTTAGAATATTATTCGTCCGCGACTAACGTTCCGAATCACAGGGCGGAATGTTGTTGTAAACCAGGACGTTACATACATGGTCAATCAAAATCAATTTTTTTCTACAAAAATATTGGATAAATAAAAGATAAAATGCATTTGAAGGCATTTGTACACTGTATATTTAGTATATGGCATAATTTTTTTCATATACCCAAATCAAATTTGAAATATTGAATAATGATAAAAGTGAATGGCCATATTGAAAAATATTTATTTGGAATAATGAAAAATTTATAATGTGAAATATGTAAAATATTAAGGGTCTTAATGAAGCAGCAATGTCTTACACATAGATAAAATAATGAAAATGTTCATTCACTTACACTTATTGGAATATTCTACATGCAAAATAACAATAAGGTTGGAAATTAATAAAACCATATTTTTTATTTATTATTTATGTGTTAGAAATAGTTTTACTTTTACATAAATTTTTTTCTTGAGAGAAAGAAGTAATTACATTTAATCATTACATCAATATCATGAATAAAAATGTTTTGTATATTGCACAATTATTTTATAGAACTTTAAGTGATTTTTAATGATGTTGGAAGGAAATGAAGCAAAATTTTAGGATTATTCATTAAAAAGATGATAGCCATATATAAAATTAAGCACTTAAAAATACAAGAAATATATTGCAGAAAGGCCCAAAAAATCTCTCTCATTTTAATTTGTCCTTAAATATCAATGAAATTGTGTTAAATATGATAGTAAAATAAATATGTGAAATTCCATATATCAACAAAGCACTTATGAACTTAGAATCGATTTTAGAGTATAATTTAACGAGAATGTCTTTAGGTTTAATTCTTTAATTAGTTATAACTAACTTAAGAAAATATTGATAGTAGTAATAAAACTAATAATAAAATGAAAACTTTATAAAGCAATTATGAAATCAAATTGATTTTTAGACAAAAAATGAATAAATTATCATATGAGGTGAAAATTAGCATACAATAGTAAAAGTTGGAATAAAATCAATTATTATGTTTAGAAAACATATAATTGGAACAAAATGACCTAATTTTTATATTGTAAATCAACAATGATATGAATAAAAATTAAATTAAAAAAGAAAAGTAATAAATATTAACCTTTCAAGTGAAAAAGCAGAAGAATCAAATAAAATAGTATTGATTATGCATGTCAGAGATTACAGTATGGCATTGTTGTCCACAATATTTTCAAATAAATAAAAAATATTTAAACATACGTATATGAATATTAAAAAATTATTTTTTTTTATGTGAACAAAATTAGAAGGTGACAACCACTTCCCACGAATAAGTTCCATAGAATGTATTCCAAATTAATGGTGTTTCATCTTCTATTCTATGGCTTTAAATACGTATCATGTGTATTGCATTTATTGCTAAATATTTTTATAAGAAAATATTTAGTACTCGTAACAAGCATTTAAAGTATGAAATAGGAGATGAAATACTATCATTTTAAAAAAGAGAATCCATCCCCATTCGTGCTAAGATTAATGTCAGATAAGCATTGAATAAATTAAAATATCTAACATAATAATCAGATGACTTATATGTGAAAATCACATCGATTTTGTTTTTCACTTATGTAAACATTATAATAAATTGTACATAAAAGATTGGGATTCAAATGGTTTAGGTTATATCTGATTACCTTCGACTTCAATGCTCCTTTATGGTTTGCTAGTTGACTAAAGCAATTCTGATTGGCTCTTTTATCTTGCTCATCTTTAACCTTCAATGCTTGGAATTAAATGAATAAAACAATAGTTGAAGACTTAAAAAAGTCATATACGAAACAACTACTTGAAATATCAACGCATGATGCACTGCTAACCTAATCTATGAAAATATAAATCAGAAACTAAAGCAAACATAGAGAAAAATAAATTTAGAATGAAGTAAATAAATATACAGAACATTTAAACTTTTAAAAATAATAGGAAGCACTGTGTAACTTTTATATGAAATAGATTAGGAGTTGAGAAACAAAATACAAATAAGAAATCAATATAGAACAATACCTAAAAACTTATTTTTCACAGCTTGGAAGAAATTACTACTCTAAGTACCTTTTCTATGGAAACATAAAGGTAGAATTGAGACCATAGAGAGAAATCACTTACAATTAAACAATTGGAAAGAAATTGATGCACTGCCTACCATATCTATGAAAATGATAATTTAAATTAAGATTTGAAATAAAATATATTAATGAGAATAAGACACCTAATCCAATTAGAATAGGATTGTCTTTTGTATATATCTTTATCTGTGCATTAGCTATAGGTAAAAATGATAATTCATTTGAATTTAAAAAATTTAGGATTGTCTAATAAATTTTTTTCCTCAAATTAACAACCAATTAGAAACTTTTGATTTAATAAGAAAACTTAAAATTTTGCGAATTCACAATTTGATCAAAAGTGACACGATTGGGATCAAATACCGCTCTTATATATATATATATATTTATATTTATATAGGAAGCACTATGTATCTTTTATATGAAATATATTAGGAGTGGAAACAAAATATAGATAAGAAATCAACATAGAACAACATCTAGAAACTAGTTTTTCATGGCTTGAAAGAAATTACTACTTTTAAGTTCCTTTTCTGAGAAAATATAAATGTAGAATTGAGAACATGGAGAAAAATCAATTGCAATTAAACAACTGGAAAGTAATTGATGCACTGCCTACCATTTCTATGAGAACAATAATTTAAATTAAGATTTGAAATAAAATATATATTAATGAGAAGAAGACTCCTAATCCAATTAAAATAGAATTCTCTTTCATACATATCTTTATCTGTGCATTAACGATGGACAAGAATGATAATTCATTTGAATTTCAAAAATTTAGAATTATCTAATAAATTTTTTTCCTCAAATTAACAACCAATTAGAAACTCTCAATTTAATAAGCAAACTCAAAATTTTGAGAATTTACAATTTAATCAAAATTAGTTCGATGGGATTAACTACCGCTCTCAAATATATATAGATTTGACTTCAATATGTGATTTATTATCCAGAAGTTAATAGGATTAAAAGTCGAGCTGCTTATTAAGTATGGACTTTAAAAATCTCAATCAAATGTTGTGGACTTTAGACATCTCAATCAAACGCCTAGCGTGCATAAATTATAGAGCATTCCTAAAACCATCTCAATCAAATATTGTGGACTTTAGACATCTCAATCAAACGCCTAGCGTGCAAAAATTATAGAGCAATCCTAAAAACTATCTCAATCAAATATTGTGGACTTTAGACATCTCAATCAAACGCCTAACGTGCATAAATTATAGAGCAATCCTAAAGAAGGCAACGATTGATTTGATATTGTTGTAAAAGTCAAGGACTAAAATAAGTGTCATCCACTAAGGAAAAGCTAACACAAACCTACCAAACACGCGTGGAACTTACTCAAGGAGGCGGGGTCAATTTAGTCCCTTATGGCAGGCATGAACTTTCTGCACAGACATTTATTTACCTCCATAGGACTGAGAGTTGCCCCTGTGCTCTTTTGTTCTCCCTTTCTTCTGCTATTATGGCATACACGGCGGGATTCTCGTCTTCTATCTTCCGTATTAGAGCTTCATCCAAAACTTTTTCTACGTGCATAAGAATTAGGCAGCCCCAAAATGTTGACGGGGACTTCTTCGTTTGTACGATACGATTGTTTGTGATTACTAATTATATTTTTAAAGGATTAATTATTGCTCTCAATTACAAGCGGAAAATCCCTAGAGAATTCTATTACCTAATTAAGTGCAGGGCGTTTTAACCTTTAAGCAAGAAAGACGGCCTCCTAGAGTCACAAAAAATCGGAGGCCACATATATACACACACACAAATAGACCTATTCTTAAAATCCTATTTTTTTTAGACATTTTGAGTGAAAGAATAATAAAAATAAAAATAGGGCCTTTTTTTTATATATTACATCTACCAAAAATACTACTTTAAACACCTTCTTTGTGAAAAGTGAAAACTTGTTTTTCACAACTTAATAAAAATATATACTGCTTTAATAAAAATAGAACAATCCCTAAAAACTTGTTTTTCACAGCTTGAAAGAAATTACTGCCTTAAGTACATTTTTTGTGAAAACATAAATGTAGAATTGAGACCATAGAAAAAAATCAATTACAATCAAACAATTGGAAAAATGATAATTTAAATTAAGATTTGAAATAAGATATATTAATGAGAATAAGACTCCTCATCCAATTAGAATAGGTTATCTTTTGTATACATCTTTATTTATTTGCACATTAGCAACAGATAAGAATGATAATTCATTTGAATTTATAGGATTACCTAATAAATTTTTTTCTTAAATTAACAACAAATTAAAAACTTTCAATTTAATAAAAAAATTCAAAATTTTAAAAATTCAAGATTTGCTCAAAATTGACTTAATTGGATCTCCTGATATGTGATTTATTATCTAAAAGTAAATAGATTTAAAGGTAGGTCCACTTGTTAATTTTGGGCTCTAAACTTATCAATCAAACGTGGAACTAGCATAAATTATTGAGCTGAGCAATCCTAAACGGGGCAATGGTTGATGTGACATTGTCGCACAGTCGAGAACTAACGTGAGCGTTATCCACAAGTTAAAAACAGACACAAGCGTACAAAACACGCGTCGGCTTACTTGAGGAGGTGGCGTCTATTTAGCCCCCGGCAATAATTGTGGCCAGTGTGAACTTCCTGCAGACATTTATTTACCTGCACAGGACTGAGAGTTGTCCCTTTGCTCTTTCCTTCTCCCTTTCTTCTGCTATTATGGCATCGACGGCGGGATTCTCGTCTTCTATCTCTCGTATTAGAGCTTCGTCCAAAACTTTTTCGACGAGCATGAGAATTAGGCGCCCCCAAAACGTTGACGGGGATTTCTTCGTTGGTACGATATGGTTGCTTGTGATTACTAATTATATTTTTGAAGGATTAATTATTGCTCTCAATTACATGCGGAAAATCCCTAGAGAATTCTATTACCCAATTAAGTGTTTTTTCTTTGATTCATTTCTTTTTGTTGCTTTAGTTGCTAAATATTAGCTCTGTGATTTTCCGATCATGAATGAATGAATGATTGGGCAACCATTTCCCAATGCTGAAGAACAAAATTAATCTTTTTGCTATGGTGTGCATAATTCAATGAGTTGAATTTTTATGGCATTTCTTTTCTGTGTGTGTCTAAGACAATGGAGACAGGGTACCTAAAAAAGAGACAAAAGAACCGCAGCTTTGTTCTGGAAATTGTTTCAAGATTACAAATTTACAATATGTGAAACTGCCTAAATATAGAGACTAGTTATTTTTGGTGTTGTGGTCTCTTGGGACATATCCGGATAGACAAACGTACTTTTTCGATTACACTCTAGATCCTCTATTCCAATTTGTGTTCCATTTCTTATTTCCTTGAGTCATCCAGTATATGACATCTATAATAACTCTATGTTTTTTCAAAGAAAAATTCAATACAGTTTGGCAGCATTGAATAGGAGATAAAACACTATTTTGAAATTGAGGATTCTTTGTCCTAACCTGTTTGGTTTTTCATGTTTTAATGAAACAATGTCTTACTGTTTGTGATTCCTTTTCTCTTTGTAATTCTTTTTGATAAATTGGAGCTTATCATAGCGTTGGATGTAATGTTGGTTGCAGATAACAGATGTATAGATTGTGACACTTGTCGTTGGATGGCTCCGGTAACTATTTCAATTATAAGTTTGGCTTTATTTTTAATTAGACTTGGTCAAATTCATGTCATTTGTTTCGTTAAAGAAACAAAATAAAAAATGAACCGTAAAATCTCTAGTTACTTTTGAATGCATTAACAAACACAAGTATTTTGGAAGTAGACAGATTTCATATTGTTATGACAGGTTAGCAGCAATTCATAGAATTTATCATACTCCAGCATTTTGAACTAGCTGAAGATAACGCCCTATCTAGATTCAGTATTAGCATTGCTTTCAAATGGTTTACGCACTATTTATTTCAATACAGTATTCCTTTTAATTGCTAATCTATCTATAGTACTATGTCTGGGAAGGGGATATTTCAATTCATTTGAGTTAATTTTGACTCAATTCTCAGTTTTTAGAGTAACTTACTATTCCAATATGCCAACTAGATATGTTCCTTTTAACATCTTAATTCTAGAAATTTTCTTCACTTTGATTATCTAAAGTATTTTTCCTTTTCCCCTTTTTTTCCATTTTAGTTTAGCAAGGTAACACAAAAGAAATAATGTGCTTGTTCTAGTATGAAGCAAATCAGCTTAGTTGTAATAATAGTAATAATTAAATAAGTCATTAATACCGTTAATTGAGCTTACACATCGAAAATTTTCATTTGGAGACAATATTCAATTAAAAAAAAAAAGTCAACCAATGATTACTTTTATGGCGGTATTTATTAGGGTTAAAAATCTATAAAGGTGTTGAAAATACAGTAGTGGTCTAGGGAAATGTCTTACAAAGGTATTAATATATATTCCTATTATTTATTTTATTATCATTGCCATGTATTGATGTTCTTTTTTTTATTATTATTTTATTGATGTGGCTGAAAGTATCATGTTAGAATTTTTTGATCCAATCCTTTATAAATAAGGATAAACTATTCCAAGGTTTCTAATGTCTATAGTTCAAAAGTCTAAATGGATTTTTGAAGGAATTGAATTTTCTTTCTATAAATGCCCATGTCAACTTTGTACTAGTAGTAGTACTAGTACTAATACTACAATAATAATACTAGTAATAGTATTATTATTATTATTATTACTATTACTATTACTACTACTACTCCTACTCCTCCTCCTCCTCCTCCTCTACAGATGTCAGTTTATTCAACTTTAATGATGTCTATTCGTTAAGGATAAACAAAAGAAATTTTTTATGTTTTACATTTTCTATGTCATGTGTGTGTGTATATATATATGATATTTTTATCTATAAGTTCAAATGTAAGTCGATAATGTGTAATATCCCGAATAAATTACCCAATTTTAATCATTATCTATTTTATATCAATTTTAGCATAAAAGAATTTGCTTTCAAAATAATAATAATAATAATAATAATAATAATAATAATAATAATAATAATAATAATTGTTCAAGTTAATCTACACACTAATAGAAAAAATAATAAAAATAAAAAAATATAAACATAGAATGGTGCAAAATGTGGCACCTTCTAATTAGAAGAATAATAATAAAAAAATAATAAATGGAAAATTGTGCAAAACTCTTGAATTAGGTATAAAAAATAAAAGGTATAAACTCTTGAATGTAATGATGATGAGGGAAAAAGAAAAATTAAAATTAAAATGAAGATGAAAAGGGAAGATGTTTAAGTTTTTATTGAAATTGAAAGAAAAGGAAAATTAGGTAATATTTGTGGCAATTTGCCACATATGGATTCTTATTATCCATTAAAAGAAAAGGAAAATTGATGATTTATTGGCAAGGTGCCACGTTTTGCACCATTTTTCGTTTATTATTTTTTTATTTTTTTAATTAGAAGGTGCCATGTTTTGCACCATTTTCCATTTATAATTTTTTATTTTTATTAATTTTTTATTAGTGTTTAGATTAACTTGAATGAATATTATTATTATTATTATTTTGGAAGCAAATTCTTTTATGCTAAAAATGATATAAATATAAAACGAATAATGATTAAAATTAGGTAATTTATTTGAGATATTACATTGTGACACTAAACAAAAATAATAATAATAGTTTTTTATCGTTGCTATTCCTCTCAAAACAAAAAAAAAACACAAAAATTCTCCGCAATTAAAAATAAATAAAAACCATTTTCTCGAATGCCATTAGACAATATTGCTCAATATGAAAAAATTTTTCTTTCTACTGTACAACTAGAATTACTAGAATCCTTAAAAGGTAGCTTAACTAAAATAAATAAGATAGAAATAGATACATTCTTAAAAGAATGTGCTTTATCCACTGATGGTGACAATATAAAAAATTGTAGAGGCTTGAGAGCTACCACCCTAGCTATAGACGACAGAGAGTCGACTAGAGGTAGAGCTTGAGTTCAATTTGGCTCAACTCAAGCTCGAAGTCTTTTGAACTTGAGTCAAGCCAGCTGGAGCTTAACTCACGGACACTCGACATATTTGCACCCTTAGTCATGGTAGAAATTTCATTAACCTTTGCTCGTGTTGGCTTATCGCTTAACCATTTAGAAAATTACAAATTAGCTTTTTAACACCCCCTCCTAATTTGTAATGTGGGCTTCATTTTGGTATTGCTGAATTTTTTTGAGATAAGTGCTTTTGTAAATCCATCTGCCAATTGCTCCTTTGTATCTATGAATTCCAATTAAATTTCTTGATTAATGCAACTTATAATGACAAGAAGACAAGGTTCAGTATGCTTCGACCTTGCATGAAAAACTTCCTTTTGTTATTGGAATAGTTGGCGTATTACCACAAAAAATTGTTGTGGGAGTGTCTTGCCTTTGCAGAATATTTGTCAAAATTCTTCTAAGCCAAATAACTTTAAAAGGAACACTAGTGGCGTCAAGTATTCTGCTTCTGTTGATAAAAGTAATACCGTCTTCTACTTTTTAGATGCCTACAAAATTATTTCAGGTTCAATTTTTTTTTTTTTTTTTTGATATATTTTTACGATCATCAACTAACCCAGCTTGGTTTTCTATTGCCTCGAAGATAACGTAGAATTCTGTTTGCCACTACAGAGTGTAATCTACTTGGATCATCATCTTGTTTGCATGTAGGACACTTGTCCTAGGAGACGTGTATGATAGGAACATACAAGTACTTTACTAATTAATGTCTCGTTGCACAATCAATTAATTAAGCATTTTTTGTACATAATTAAAGTTTTAGAGCTCACACACGATATGTCGGAAAGATAGTATTATGAGAAAAAATTGTGAAAATATTAATGTTAACAACATATTTCTTCGATTTAATCTGTGTTTATCTTTTAAATTATGGTAACTGATTTAATTTGCCTCCTGCAGTCATCTGGGTAACCACTATTTAGAGATTTAATCAAGGATCAATAAGAAATCCTTAGGGCTAATATGCTATTGCAACCTTATTCTATCTTGTCTGTCCTTACACTGTAAGTTGGTTGAAAATCTTCAATGTAGCAGACAGTTCAAGAAAATATAAACAAGATACTAAGAAATTGTTTTCTTTTTAGTGTTATTGCTGAAACTCATGGATTTGATGGTCAATGATGTTTTACTCCTTACCTTCAGGAAACATTCACTCGAAGCGGTGGCATGTCTGCAGTATATAAACAACCTAAATGTGATGAAGAGCGAAAGAAAGCTCTTCAGGTACCTTTTTTGCTGCTTCCTATCAACGAAGTTATATGTCGTAATATACTTTTATATCTATAATGCACTTGAATATACATCTTATAAATCTGAATGCCGAATTTATTACCAAGGGTGTTAACGGACCAACCTAAAACAATGTGGAGAAGTTAGTTGTAGTATAAATTGCTTATTTGACCATGTTGCAAATGCATACGATGCTTTTGTTTTGTTTCTCGTCCTGTAGTTGTAAGAAGAGCCCCTGACTCTGCTCATGTTCTATCTGACTATTGAACCAAAAAAAGGAAACTTAAATGGGAAATTCCATGATATCTAGAAAGCAAACTAATCTTCTGCCCAATGTCACTTGGGGAAAAAAAAGGAGCAAACTTGAGTTCTAAAGCTTCTGGCTTAACTATTGAACAAATAGTAATTTAAGCATCATAATATCATGGTGGAGGCGTGACAGAAATTAATGAAAGTGCACACAGAAACATTAAAATGTATTGCACCAGAAATGTAGGTGAATGGAATTTTCTAATGTTTTCCAAGATAACTTTTATTCAGGCTTGATTATTAAATAACCTAGTGTGAGTTGTCGCTCCGTAAACAAAGAGGTTGCCAGGTTGTCTAGGTGAAAAGGAGATATTCAGTGTGGACACTAGCTCAATGACTCACCTTATGTATGGAGTCTTTGTAAAATGAGTTATAAGGGAAAGCAATGGGGAAGAGTAATTAGTGTGTGTGTATTATTTTGTTGTACATGTTGGATCTTCCGCAGATATAATTTTATGAAGCAATTATATCATGGCTGAATTTGAATTAAACTCTAACTGCGTGTGTTGTTTCAAGGCATTACTTTCGTGTCCAACAAACTCGATCCATACAGAACAAGTCCCTCATGACATCTTGGAAGTTCAGAAGACAATTCCAATTCCAATCGATGAGAACAGAATTCAGGTATCTTTATCTACTTACAGAGTCTTCTTCCTTAAGTTTTATGTCTTGATGTATGAGTAATTTAGTACTATTTTGCATGGTTGAAATTTCATTTTAGTGGAAGATCGCCACAGTCGTGATACAGCAAAGCATGACCCTGTGATAATTTGGTAGGATAGGATGTCAGAATATAAACGTGTTAAATGATTTCTCCATTTCATATGATCATGGAATATGCTAATTTATCCAGTTGTACATTCATTGACGGTAACTAGAATCTGTCGGTCTTCAAGGTTTTCATTTATGTTTAACTAAAATAACCAGTTCGCAAGACAAATTAAAGCAGCTTTTAAACAAAGTGCTTATTCCTAAGGTAGGATATTGTGTCCTTGCTGTTTCATTACTGGTTACAATATATGAATCCCATGCATATGGAAGGTTGGTGTTTTCATGGTCATCTGTAGATCTCCCCCATTTTTCTCTTTCTCCTCTCTCTCAAGCAACATACCTGTTTATTTAAGTATTCAGTTCTGGTAGTAGTTTGATCCCATTTTTCCTTCTTCCTTTGTGTTTAATTTTCTTTCTCCTTTGCTCTAGCTTTTCGATTACATGTGTGCATTGTGGAGATATGTGGTGCTTCGATATACGTGTTGATAACATGCTATCCTTAGAGATTTCAGCAAAATGATCTGTTCTTGCTTTATGTTGCTTTCTTAATTTCGAAATTGTGGTTTTTGTGGTATCAGTATACAACTCAGCTGTAAAATATAAGATATTATAAGAAGCTTATAACCAAGAGATGTGAAAATGGAGGTAAGTCTAGTGTGGTCGTATTTCTCTCCTTTTTATCTATGGGTGGTAAATATAGAGTCCAACCCAATCTATGTATTTTAGGGTTAGGTTTTAAATATTTTAGAGCGGGTTAAGATGTTAAGATGTGTTGGATTGAGGTAGGTTTTACTAATTGTGGGTTTAAAAGAGGGTTTCGATAGAAAAATTTGAGATTTAATTTAAAGATAAATCAATATCATATATAGTTTTTTCTTGTGTACTTTATAAACTAGTTCTAAAGTGCCTTTTCATAATCTTACATCTCTAATTATATACAACTAATAAAAATGAAGAACTGAATTGACTAAAGGTATTTTGTTACGCTATGGATTCCAAACGAGTTCTAATTTGACAATGGCTCCAAATGCAAAACGATCCAAATTTTAATATTTTTAAAAAGGCGATCATGTTTTCCTCTTTACAAATTTAATGCATTCCCTCACATCAAATAGGTAAAAGCAAAATAGAAAAATAGAAGTATGATTAAGTATGAAAGATTATTTAAAACTTTATAAATGGTAAAAATAAATTAAAACATATAAAATGACTAAAATGCTAAAAGAGTGGGGTTAATTACAAATATACCCCATAGGAATTACCAACTTTTCTCTTCTTATTAAAAAAATTACCCATACCTCTCTTTCGAAAATGTCCTGTCAGAAAACCCAAGTCACTTTGAGGCTTAGGCCAATGATTCCAAAATTTGCTTAAAATTGTTTTTTCTTTGTGATACTATCGTAGACATCTTTCTTTTCTATATTTTTAACCTACAACACTAGGAGAAAAAGTTCCTGAACAACAACTTTATATGAGAAATGGATATACCTGGACAACAACTTTTATAATGACTTGAGCGTTAGGTGCAAAACAAGAAATTTACTTAAGTTTCTCGCTGATTTGAGCATTTTCCATCCAAAACCCTAATGACAAGAGGCACAGTGTTAGATGTTACATTTTCAGAGTGGATGTACTGCAAATTTTTGAAACAATAAGGAGAAGTTTGTAATTTCATTATTTTGGAGGAGATTGGTGTCATTATTTATAGAAATGACTAAAAGTGATACATAGAAATTAATATATATATACACACACACCAACATGCCTTTAGAGAGTGTATTATATAACATATATGTATGTAAAATGAATTGAACACCCTAAAATATTATAATAACTTATGAATATTCAAAAATGTTTAATGTATTGTTGTACAAACATGCAAAACCAAAAATCCATTAAATGATCAAAGTGACGTGAATATGTAAAATCACTACACTAATTATGTTTAAAATAACTCATTAACAAAGAAAAAGAGTTAACAGATGTTAATCGGTATGTTGGTCTTTATTTTACTTAAATTGGAATGTGACAGTTATGAATGTAGAGTTTCTAAAATATGAGTATTATTATTATTAGCATCATCGTCGTTCGTCGTCATCATCATCATTATTTTAAGTTAAATGCTTCATTCAGCAAGATGAATCAAAGTTTTTAGGTATACAGATTTGAATACGACCCAAATCCATTGCACTTTGGACCCATCTAACTGAAAATTATATTAAGCTCAACATATTTCCAACTGAATTTGAAAGATTCAACCCGACCTGCGATTCACCATACATAATTTTATCCATAAACAGGTTGAATATTTACGAAGTTAGAAGGTAGGTTGAATAAGCATGTGGTGCTTCTTTGAGTGTTTTCCTTTCTTTTTTTTTTTTTTTTTTTTTTGGTGGGTGGGTGGGGGTCTTTCATTTGCTATTTCTTGTTTTAAATACATACCAAGTCTATAAATATTTCGGAGATTGTAGATGCTATAAACTTGGCAATGTAATTTACGGATACTTCAAAAAATTATGAAATGTAGTGTCGAACACTTGAGGGGTACCAATGCACTTCGGACACTTGTGGGATACGTGTTCGAAACGCTAGGTGGCGTCCAAGAACAAAAAAAAAATTAAAAAATAAAAAAATTAAGGGCAACTTGTTGGATACATGGATAAAGACCCGTCCGACATAGTTTCAGACAAAGATGGGAACATGTCTACACGGTTTTTGACATATCAAGTTAAAAAAAGATTCAATATATGTTAAAAAGGAAATCACTTCTTAATTTGCTACGCTGTTAATTTATTGTCAATTCTTGTCAATTCTTGTCTATACGTTGAAGCTATCCTTGAAGAGGAAAGAGGATACTCAAATGCTTTCTTCTTTGTTGGCTACAATGTAACAACCGAAGCACTTACACTCGCTGCTTGGAAGAACTATAAACTATGGTTAATGTGGTGTATTTGTTATAGTTTATTTTGCTTAATTATTGGTACTAATATCATCAGTGTTCAGGTCATTTTGTTTTGTATATATTTATTATGTGTATATGTAGTGTGTATATATATGATGGTATCCCTAACATGTCGTGCCTTGAAATATTAGAAAAATTCGTATCATCGTATCTGTATTTGTGCATTGGCAAGCATCCATGCAATGGAATAGAAGATAAAACACGAATTCATATAGAGGATGCAAAGTGCATTTAATGCAGTAGGAGATGAAATATGAATTAAAATAAAGGATCGAAAGTGCATTATATGTATCCTAGGTGTATCAGTGCACTTTGGATCCTCCGTACCACATGTTTCATCACTATTTAAGTCCATGAATGCATCCCAAATATCTTATATCTGCAGCCTTCTGTTTCTCTAAGGTTATATCTTCACACTAGGCATGTATTTAGGACATGGA
Source organism: Handroanthus guayacan (assembly GCA_014898755.1). Classification (NCBI taxonomy): domain Eukaryota; kingdom Viridiplantae; phylum Streptophyta; class Magnoliopsida; order Lamiales; family Bignoniaceae; genus Handroanthus; species Handroanthus guayacan. The sequence goes on from JACFYI010002273.1 coordinate 703,590, forward strand.
GTAGGACAGGAAATGTCATCATGGAATAAACGATCTGGACCTTTGGGTAAGCTATTACCCTACAAGAAACTCCAGAAAGCCCATAACCTGAAATACTAGAATAACAAAACTTATATTCTACAGTATCCTATCCTACCCAAAACGTTCTGTGCGTGCTCAATGTGCTTGACCTACGTGTTCAGAAACGCTAGCCGATGATTAAGGTGCTACAAACAAACCACCCAATACATGTGAACATCAAGAGTGATAACTGACAGAAACTAAAAATTGCTGTAAGTTTGCCCCAAGAAGATAGGAATGTGATTTTATAAATTTCCATGCAGTTTAGAAGCCATGGCCTTACATCTTAGGTATGCACAATTAGATACTCAGAACTGCATATGGATGTTAGTTCTGATTGTGTAAAATTAACTTGCATTGCTGAAATCCATCTCTCACCATGTTTAATGTCATTCATTATCAACACTCTTTGACATATAAAATTATGGGTGGCTTCTGGCTTTTTGATTAGTTACAAACTAATTTCAGGGAATATACCACTGTGGTTACCATTCTGAAAAATCAGCAGGGGCAGCGTCCTATCTCATTACACGACCCGAGGGGAATATACTGGTAGACAGGTATTTTAGGGTTTTATTCTGGTATCAATAATCTTAATAATTTTTTACTTTAGAAAATAATTTGCCGTAAAAATGGAGAGTGTATGCTTTATTTATCTGCACAAATTCCTCGGAGAAAGATAATGATTTTCCATTTCAATTGAATCTGTAGCCCAAGATACACAGAGAAGCTGGCCAGCAATATCAGGAAGATGGGTGGAGCCCGCTTCATGTTTCTCACCCACAGGTACTCCAAACCTGAGTGCACATTCATTCATTTATACATTTATTATTTGACAGTGATAAACTAACCTCAATTTCAGGGATGATGTTGCGGACCATGAGAAGTGGTCAAAAGAGCTGGGATGTCCTAGGATTCTTCATTCGGAAGATGTGAGATACCTAA
>JACFYI010002273.1:704694-720483 GCA_014898755.1 Handroanthus guayacan
CCTTTATATTTACGAATTCCCCCCACTTTTCTGATATGAAAAATGCAGGATTATAGTCTACAACTGTCAATCGTAAAATTGTTTCTTAACATAGCTCCTTTGTTCTCAGCTGACCCAAGCTTCGTAACCCCTACCTTTCCGTTTCTCTTTCAGCTTCTGCTCTCTCGGCTTTCTTATGCACGCACACATATATGCACTTGCCCATTTAGGGATGGAGTTTATCTTCCTGGATATATGGGATTTATGGTCAGGTGTACGCACAGAGTGCATAAGATAGTTTCTTCTTAAATACAATAAAGTTCAATATGAGTTTGCATTTTTAGAAGGCATAGAGATACCTTATTCTGGAGACAATAGGAAAGGAGTTCATCATTAGATGGAGTTTTGATGCTCTTTAGAGGCTACTGAATAATGAAAAATCATATTCATGTCATTTAGGATGAGAAGCAACTCGATGAGTTTCTTTCTGGTTTAATGAGACTGTTATACTAAATACGGGAACCAAGTGGAATGGCAGGGGTTTGATTTGTTTGAAAGAAATGTAAGAGTTTCAAGAGACAACTCTAAATTATTCTATGGAATTCTCTAAGGACCCTTTGGTTATTAGGAGAGCATTATATGTAAATGTTAATTCATTATTTATGTTAATTTAGCTAATATAGCATGGTCTGGACTCATGGTTACCCAAATTCATGTAACAGAGCAGGGGGCAAGCACTAAATGTTAATTTGCTGTAACTAAGATTCCAGAGCCTGCAATTGGGTCACACTTTATGCTAAATGAATTTTGTTATATAGAAGTGATGCTATCATCTGAGTTTTGTTATAAGAACTGATTCAATAGATTTATGTGATATGAATTTGTTTTGTTGCTCAACGCTTGTTTCTTGTGTCCCTTCATTGGTATTTTTATTGGAATGTTCTCAATTTCTATAGTCAACAATAGTGCAGAGGAAGTTTAGATTTATTTTAAGTTGTGGCTTTTGAGTTGGTACAATATCTTTATAAAGTACATATATTGTTCCTCACTCCATGATAATTTCTTTCCTCTCTTCATGTTCTATGCGTGATGTCTATCTTTACCTTAGAGGTTTTCTATTTTAGGATTTCTTGAATTTTAGAGGGTTTATTATCTCATAAACATCAATATGGTACCTCTGGCTAGGAAATAACTGTGTTTTAAAATCTCGAGAAGTGTAGGCAGCTGGTTTGATATACTCAAGAGGATTCTTCAATTTCAAACAAAGAATCTTTAAGTTAGCATGTTCTAACCTCTGGACTTCTTTCTGTCAGGCCACCATTTAATTTCAATGTTAAGAAAAGGAACTCTCAATGTGATTTTGGCAAAGCCCGCTCTTCTTTCTTGCTGTCTTATCATCTTAGCTTTTTCCCTTGTTTTTGCCCGGGTTGGGGGTGGGGGGGTGGTGGGGTGGGGTGGGGGTGTTGAGGATTTACCTGTGTCTTGTATCTATTGTTAAATAATGTTGTGTGTTTGCTTTTCTCTTCTTAAATATTTGGAAGCAAGTCCTTGCTTGATGCCAAGTGGGGAGGTTTTGGATTCAGTGTTCTGACGCACTTCAGTTGTAAAACATGATCAGGTATCTCATTCTACGGCTGATGTGGAGGTTAAGCTGGAGGGGAGTGGACCATGGCCTCTTGGCAGTGATATCACACTCATACACACCCCAGGCCACACAAAAGTGAGTTATATCCTTTGTGAATTTGTTGATGACTTCCCTTTGGAGAACCTACTGGTACATAATTGTGTGCTGCTAATGATATTGTCTCCTTTGTTCACTAGCGTGCTTTTTTGTCAGTACTAATTTTGTGTTTTAGTAAGTTATTGCAGTTTTAGTTCTGATGGCCAGAATTGCATACTTTATAATGGCAGGGATCAGTGTGCTTACTTGACAAAACAAGGAAAGTGCTCTTCACTGGGGACCATCTTTACATGGACGAACGTGAATTAATCGTATCAGAGTACTACAACTGGTATTCAGGTGTGTTTGCTTTTATCGTATTCTGGTTAAGTGTTGTTTGCTTCCCTCATTGGGATTTGAAGATGGTATGGGGTGGATTTTTATGGAAATAACTATGAAAGTAGCATCTTTAGGTAGAAGAAAACAGCTATACAACTAAGCACCATTCTAATGTTATGAATTATCACTATATGGCCCGTTAAACCTGGGTTGGCTCAGACCTTCACCGCTTGTTTGCTTAAGAATCTTTATGGGAATTCATTTGTTTTGGAAGATTGAATACACTATGCAAGCTTAGTTTAGTTTGCTGAAAGTTCTGCAAATGGAAGTCCTTATCATTTCGGTATACCACAAAATTCTCGTGTAATATCATAGCCTGATTACAAGGTTAACTGGTTAGGTTTGGGAAGCTAAAGAAATTCAGTCACTTGTAGGAATTTCTGTGGTAGATCTAGTTGTCCTTGTAACCAGAAATTGTGTTGGTACATAGGTGATTTGATTTGTCATGACAGCTAAAATCAAAAAAGATAGTTATGCATCGAAAATACACATTCCATAATATACATCAACCGAATGCTACATCTACTTTAGGTATTTTTGTTCCTCTGACACCCACATTCTACATATTACCAGAATATGTCTTATCATTAACCGTAGGGGGGAGAGTATCAATTTCTATCTCACATAAGACCCAAATGAGATCGGAGGTTAAGTCTCACTTGGATCCTTCCTGTACTTGCTCCATCACCATCTTTGAGATTAAACCTCTAAGAATAGAGTGTACCTACAGTCAAAAGATCTAAAACTTGCACTTAACCAAAAATTTGAGTATGCTAATCTAGTTTGGATAGAAGTAATGGACTTGGCACTACAATGCATCAAAGAATGTATGCAACATAGCAGTAAAATATGTCAATCTTTATACGGAAATTATTCATACGAGAAAGGTATATCAAATCTATTGTGAAAACAATCAAGTTGCAATTTACTCAATGTTCAGGAGAAATTCTGCACAAGGTAACATGGTGCATGTCAGACTTTTTATCTTCCTTCTTGAAAGTCCACATGCATGTTGTGCATGGTAACGTGTTAACATAACCTATGCTTATGATTATCTCTCTTTAAAAAGTTTAGGACAATGCTGTAGATATATAAGACAACCTTTCATTGGCAATCGTTACATCAATATTCATGTCAATTTCACTTTTACCTGCTCATTTTGAACTTAAGTCCAGTGGTGCACAAATGCTTTCCTTTTCAAGTTTGTTATCAGTTTCAACCATATGTAGCCCGAATTTTCCCATCAGTCTCATGTATTTGCAAGAGGTAGCTACATATTCCTTCGAGGACAACTGACTAATGCTACTTTCCTTCATTGTGATAATGGCCTCTCAACAAAACATGATAAACTAACCTCTCAACAAAACATGATAAACTAAATTAAGTTCAGACTTTTTAATCATAGTTAACTATAGTTACTAGGAGTTTCTAGTACTGATTAATCCTTGCATAGTCGCTTGTTAATCAACTGTCATGCTAATTATTCAAAGACACTGGATCTATTGTTTATGTGAATGCAAACAGATATTGTCCGTAGGCATACTAAGTCATCCAGCCTTATCCTTCGTGTTATGGTTATATAAGTAGTACAGTTCTAATTCTAGTAAGGGAGTAAAGAGTGGAATCACCAGGACCACCCTAAGTGTCTTATTGGCTAATCTACAATGGTTAAGTATGTAAGATTAGAATAATTTTTATTGGAATGTGTATAACAATGTGATCGTGGAAAATGTGTTACAACACTAGCAATATAAAGTATGAAGAAGGAATGGAACCTATGATATGGCAAGGTCATGATGCACCCTTGTGTGCTCTTAGATATAGAAAATGATGTTCTTTGGGTGGTCATGTTCTACGTTAAAGTTGGCCAAACCAGTCTGCAAGCTTTTCAACTTGTAGGGTTGAATTTCACTTATGAAAATTTTCTTTTTCTCCTTGAAATTTCACAAAGTTTTGACTTTTTTCCACTCCCTCTTGTTTGCAGTTCCCTTGCAATTGAAAAGCATTGAAATGTTGCTTGATTTCGATTTTGAGTGGATACTACCTGGTAAGCATTAATTTCTAGCCAATCTACGGATTTTACTAGTGTTTTCGGTACAAATAAATTAGTCGTCAACTTTTCATATGTAGATCACTTTGATATGCATTACAAATGAGGATCAGTGAACATTGAGCCAAATGAGAGAATAAGCTAGTGATTATTCACTAATCCAGGAACTTGAAATACGACAATGGAGCGACCTTTGAACATGAATTTGAAGCTGGGAGGATCATAAAGTTAAGAAACAAGACAAATAAAAAAAGATTTGAGAAGATATATCTTGTGAAACTCTCCAAAACGTAATGCCCTAAATCTCTCCAGGCCCTACCAATAATGCCCCATAAGAAACTAATAGGGTCTCATCATTAAAGAATTGCACAATTTGCATAAGGCTTTAACTATGCTGGTGACTAACATGATAAGCAATTGATGCACAATAATCAATTGGTACACAATATATTCGGTGGTAATGCTGATAAATAATATCACTTACTGGAAGGTAGAGCCAATTAGTAATCTGGAATTCTCCATTCATCTGATGTCCGTAATTTGATATAACCGTTATAGTTCTTATGTCATGTAAGCGCCGTTTCTCCATGAGAAAATCAATGTTGTTTTAGGTTTCTCAAAACTATTGGCCTTCTTTAAGGTTTTTGTCAGCGGACTAATTTCTTGAACCATAATGAATGTCTTTCGAACTAGATGTTTTAGCACCTTCCTTCCATGTTTTAGCATTAGCTGTTTACCGTTGGTAGCCTTCCCAGTCAGCGTGCATGATACATGATTACTTTTTCTAAAACTTGGTCTTCTAGGATAAGGTTGGAACAGTCCAGTTCTTACAATATTACTAGAATGTATTTGCAGTTAGAGATTAAGGAATGGATTAGGCTTGTCAATCACTAATTGTGGCTTTCATTTTCTTGGATTATTCATGTGTGTTAAAGAAGATTTAGACCCATAGGTTGTTAATTGATTCGAAAAGGCAAGCCCTTGTGTTTGCTTCCCCTCTTCTCTCATGAAAATGAAAAAAGTAATTTTCACTTCTGGAAAGCTTCAATTCATCGAGGTGTATAAACTGTCACCTTCCAAAATTATATAAGTTTTGTCTTACCATTCACACTTTCAAAAATTTTTGTTTGCTTTCACACTACAAATTTGCTAGAGAGTGCTGATCCTAAGCATTATGGTACCATTTTGGTGAGCGTACCATCATCTTGTAACATCAATTTCAGGACATATGAGGAGAGCTTCATATAGAGATGTTGAAGAAAAGAATTTGGCTTTGAAAGCTTTGTTGGCTACCAACGGGGTTCTGGCTTAGGCCTTTCTTCCCTGTGATCTATCTTCTATATAAATTATCCTGTGTGTGTGTATAATGTATCAAACGCTGGGTACTTATAGCGCCGTATATATGGTTTTAAGGGTTGTAATCCTGACATAATTTTAGGTATGTGAATAATGTTCTCTTGAACCAAGTCTTTTCTCAGTGTATAGTGAGTTAAACTGAATGACTTGTCTTGATGCAATTGAAGTCTTTAAGTTCTAGAACTGCAGTGACTTAACACACTCAAAGGTCTAGCCATGCAAGTACTTTTTCACCATTCGTGAGTGCTTTCCGCAGTTGGTAGCGTTCTTGGAATTATAACTAAAAACAGGGACATATAGCTTTGAAAGTTGACATTATTCATCTTTTCCAAGTTATTGTGCTTTAGCCAAAATTTTTTTGTACTCTTGAGATACTAATAGGGATATTCATATACTATCCCGATTTGACTTAATTAAATACAAGATTGCTTGTTAAATTGGGAAATTATAATAGCATTCTTTTCTTTAGTTTGTCATGGGAAGTTGGTACTTGTACAAATTCTCATCTAAAAATTTACACGTTGTGCGGTCTTGTTGCCTTGGCAACTAGTTAACCTTTGCACAACTAACTCGATGGATACATAGGTTTTGATTGCTTAATAGAATAACAAGCACATGCAGTACATCCAAAATACAATAGTAAATGGGTATACTGATTTAAAGGAAACAAATTCGAATGTTGTATTTTGTTTTTATGTTTTGAATACATTTTTTAAGACGTCCACGCACGGACATGTTTAAAGTACAAATGTTTTATGCTAGTTTCACATTAGTGTATGGCCATTTGAATATCATGTGTCATTTTTTACCTTTAAATTGACTTTTTACCACTAGTTTCAAGTTTGTACTTTTAGACAATTATTGTATTGGCTCTTTGTACATCTACATGGTTTATAACGTAATTATCAGCGTTGGTTTGATTGCTGAGCCTTCATCATGATTTTGTTGGCCCAAGTCAATGGAATTTATTAAGCTTTATGCATATATGTACATAAATAAAATAAAAAAATATACATGTAATAATATATTTTAAATAATCTGTCTTATATATACCATACATATAAGTGTGATGCACGCGATCAACTAATAATATATATAAAATTCCTACTACAAGTAATCATGCTGTGGAAAATCCATATTTGATCATACCAAAACACCTTAGAATGTTTATACAATGCTTTAGCTATGTTTTCTAAACTATTGTATTCTTTTTTTTTTTAGTCGAAAATTTCAAAATTATAGGGATTTGTTTATTGTTTATTAACAGTTACAAAACTTTAAAAATAAATTATGTAATTTCGTTTTTGTACTTGGCTACTTTGCAGCTAACTATCATAATAGACATACCCATCAATGCCGGTTAATTCACCAACTTTAAATTAACTGTCATAATTATTAATTTGCAACCAAAACACATTTTTGCATTTAAATTGTATTTCTTCACTCAATACAATGAAATGTATAAATTATGCTTCACATAAACAGACAAAAAAATAACAAAAGTTAAAACATTTATAAAAATACACGTGTATACGTATATATATTTTATGTATATCATGTACATAATTATTATACAAATATATCATATGCTCATGACATTTCAAGATTATATTATTAATCTATACATTTCAAATATAATTGTTAAAATAACTGTCATGATTATTAACTAGTCAATAAATAAATCACAGTTTTGCATTTAAATTTAATTTTAAAACCTCAAAATATTTAAAGCATCTTTTTTATTTTCAAAATAATTAAAAGCTATATAAAATATCAATTATTATGTGATGCCTGGATTTGTTGTTTGAAACAATTTGATTGAACTTGAATACTGAGCGACCGGATCGTTAAAATACTTAAATTCTAATTATTTTATACAATATCTAGCCAATTTGTATGAAAAAATCAAAGTGGATTTGGATATCTACACATTTAAGAATATTTATCGACATATTAATCAATAATATTCAATATTCCAAATGTTTAAAATGTGTTTATCTTGATCAATACTCAATTTAAAATGAGATGCAATACGATTCAAGTTCAATTCATTCATAATCTAGTCAACTTTCAATATCAGTAATTGAAAGCTCATATCTTAGGGACTTTTTTCTTTTTTCTTTTTTTCTTTTCCATCACAGTCATTTCATTAAATCAATAACATATATAGAATAACTTTCATCATTGGTTACTAATAAACTTTATCAAATTTTTTGCACTAAAATTTAATCTAGAACTTCAAAATGTTAAAAGAATTTACTTAGTTGTAATTATTCCAAAAAATGCTTAGATCTATTATCTGACATAGTTAGAGTGAACCCGAATATTAGGCGAATCTCACTCATTTTAGATCCTAATCCAATAACTTCTATATATGCATTTCATCAACATATTAATTTACATATTTTGTACAAGACTATTTTGTAAGATAACTATCATAATAACGATTAATTAGTAACAAATTATGCCTATTTTTTGCACCAAAATTTATTGTTAAACTCCAATTTCTTTTAAATAGTACTTAATTTCAATTATTTTATAAATATTTAGATCTTTTATTTGGAATACTTGAAGTGAATTTAATTTCAGGTGATCCAACTAAGATCCAAGTTGTCCAATAGCTTCTAAATATATATTTATGAACATATTAATCTATATATACATATTTTGCATTTAACTAATTTGGATATTTTGTTTCTAAATATTTGCCATTTATTAATTAATTTTCATAGTAGTTAATAATTAATTACATCAAGATTTTGCACTAAAGCTTATTTTTAAACTTCAAAACATTCAAAACATCAATATCCGTATTTTGTTGTTAAATTTGGATTCTAATTAAGACTCAAGTTACATTATCATTTCATTAGCAATATTATGACCACTTTTTTAGGTTATAGATAAAAGTAAAAGACACAATAAGTAACAAGTTAAAAAAATTGAAGGGCTGCGATTAAATTTCAAAATATTAATGGTCAGATATTGGGTCACTAATTTAATGAAGTACAAGCACTTACAACTTTAGCCTACCCCTTCACACAATACTCGAGTCTTTCTAGTTGAACTAATCCTTTAGAGTTTTGAGGTCATATTTTATTTTACAATGTGATATCAATAATTTACAAATTCATTTCGGTGGTATCTAAATAAACAACGTAAAATAAATACTTGTTGCGTATTTTAATAAAAATAATACATTATTTTACATAGAGTTTTGAAATAAAATTACCAATTTTATATTATGTTTGCTTAAGAGCAAACTTTAAAATAAAAGAATAATTCCCTCCCACACTTGCAAGAGGAAGGAAATTAGAGGAAATACTATAAGCATCAAGTGTAGCTTCTGCCACTAATTTAGCATTTATGATTTATCTCAAGAACTCTATGTTCCACACTAAGTCACATAAAGTGGAAGCATGTGCGAGAGTAGGAGCGTGAACGCGTAAGCGGTGAAAATGAAAATTATAAGAGAGCGGGAGCATCTTAGAGCGCTATTAAAAGTAATTGATAAATATTTTATACATGTATATTTTAATACTATATTCATATAAACTACCATTAAAGAAGGAAAAATGTACAAGAACATTACGTTAATATTAATTAATTAATTAATATCTTTTTATAGATTATAGGTTCCTACTCTTAATTCACCAGAGCGTTAGAATGACAAACAAGAGGGGTAGAAGAATTATTGACCTAGGTCCAACAAGCTATAATTACAAAATTACTCAGTTATCATTTTGTCTTTATTTATTATAATAAACACTCTTATTGCATCTACAACAATTTTTATTTTAATTTTTTCAAGGACAACTTTTTTATCTATCATTTAGTCAGCTTTTGACAACGTCTTGCACTGATTTTTAAGTTTAATCAAACAACTCAGCTTGCAAGATTAATAAAATAATTAAATTTAATCATTTAGACTTTATCGAAAAATTATTATTTAAATTGAATAAATTGAGTCATTTGAAAATCTTGCAAATGATAACCTTCAAAGATTAAAATACAAATCGCCTAAAGGATATGTTAAATTCGAAGTAACTTTAAACTGAAATTTCAATAAACCAAATATTTGATATGTCAAATTTCATGTTGAATTAATTAGTTAGAATGAATTGCTAATTTTTTATCTCGCATGGTAGTCCAATCATTGCATATAAATTAATATAAAAGTGAAATAGGTACATATTATTTGATGAGATTATAATTATATTTTCTATTTTTCAGTTTAGAATTTTGAATCAAGAATATAGTTCATGACTTATTTGATACCATATCATTTTTAAGGGCGGCATTAGGCATGCTGTGTCTGGAGCTTTATATTCGAGTGATGGGCTAGACAATTTCCATTTATCTTGATTTAATTCAAGTAAATTTTGTCGAACTTTTTCTATCTGTACTCAAGCTCGAGTGGAATTAGGGGTAAGAGGGTGTTTGGCTAAGCTTATTTAAAACATCTTATAAGCTATTACATTTTATAAGATATTTTTTGAACTTATAAGACGTTAGATCTTATTTTCAAAATAAATTGTTAAAATATTTGAATAAAATAAAACATTTTAACTTTTAAAATATTAGTAATTGTAATTTTGTAATTAAAATATATTAAAATAAAAGTGCATGTAAAGATCTTAAAAATAAATTAAGATCTTTTTACTTTTCTTAAAGGAGCTTATAAGCTCTTAACATCTTATTTTGAAAGTTAATAATTTTTTTTCAAAAATATTTTACCAAATATTTTAACATCTTATAAGCTTCTAAACATCTTATAAAATATTTTGAAGAGTTTATAAGCTCACCCAAACACCCTCTAAGTGTTTTGTAAATTCAGATGTAAACATTATAAGAATGTTGAAATACCAAAAAGGGAATGTTGAGATTCCAATAAGGGTACTTCAATTCTGTGAAAAAATAAAGAAGATATCCTAAAAGGCTTGGGCAATTGAGCCATTTACAATTGGAAAATGTGAAGGCATGGAATGGCGGAGATAAAACATGAATGCATGCAACCTTAAAAAGCAATAAAGTGAAATATGGAGTGTGTTAAATATGGATCCAATCAAGCAAATCTAAATTTTTAATATTTTTAAAATGCCAAAGTTATATTCTCTTCCTCTTTATAAATTTTAATATATTCCTTTATATCTCTAAATATATCCAACAAGCAAAATAATTATAATATGCAGAAAGTTAAAAAATAATAAGTATGAATATTCATGAAAATCTAATAAATGACAAATATAACTATAATCATGTAAAACATACGGTCCCATAGAGTCATAATATAAATCTTGAGATGAGCAAAAATAACACTTAAAAATGAAAAAGAATATATATATATATATATATGTATATCAAAGTATCTCAAAAGAGCTTGCATAACATATAAATATATAAATGAACTAAACACACCAAGAAGATTAAATTACTAAAGTAAGGTTACCATAGCACTCGCATGTGCTTAAATAACATGTGAAAAAACTAATTGGAAGTTAATTCTTATGCTTTTCATTTTACTAATTCTTAAGCATCAATTCAGGTTCATGGGGAATTCTAAAGGCATATCTCTTCTAGTAATGAAAGCCAGTATACCAATTTGAAGGTACAGTTCTGAAATTTATGGCAACCGCAAAAATGGCTCTACAGACAAAGGCAAAATGTGATGAGATCGAGAAATGAATGCTATTTCGCCACATATTTACAGAAGTTCCACAGCTTAAAGCAGGGGAGTTAGGTCAACATCAGAGGAAGCAAACTCAAATGACCACATTGATCTTCATTCCCACAGAAATAACGGTTAGATACAAACAGTTAGAGCATCAACTCTGAACCAACATTCATAAAGATTGGCGGTTTATAACCTTCATAGACGCAAATATATACAGACACACACACATATATTAAGACACATAATTTTGACAGGCTTGTTAGTTGATAGCATTTTTTCATGAGATAATATGACAAAATACCTCAGCCGCTGGATTGAGGTTACAAACTACGCCAATAGTCTTCTGCTGCACTACAACTGCCAATCTATTGGGGAGATTCCATTTTTCTCCAAGATCTGGTTTGTGCGAGAGAAGTGCCTGTGCAATGAGTTAAAAAATTCCAATTAGTAAGAAAAAATTATGTGGTCAATGTATCCTTTCTATAGTTGTCTATTGGATAAATGTAACACAAGAAATGAATCCTCTTGTCAGAATTCAGAAACAGAACGCTTTCGAAGACAACTTTTCGTACAGAAGTGCACTATTCCTAACCGCTATAAATTCAGAACTTTGTCAAGGAAGACAAGCAAATGCAGTCAATTAAATTTTATTGAAAAATGAAACTAATCAGAAAACCATCTTGTGTAATAGCAAGTAGAGAAAACATAATGGACGTTATGCAAATGTTAACTACCATTTGTAACTAAGACCAACCTGCATCCAAAGAAGCCTCTGTTTGCAGATAGACCTGAAGGATGTGCTGATTTGAGAATATAATGCTTTGACTCATCTATCAACCTGTGTCAACAATTTCAGTGGAAACATGTAATATATTCAATGTGCTATGCATTTCCACATATTGCTAATTTATCTTTACTGGGCTAACACTTGCTTTGTTACAACTCAACTTTTAGTCCTAAATATAGATTACTAATAACACTTCCAACAGAAGGCCAAATCAACAGGTCTGCATTCCGCAGACCTTCAGGAATGTATTATTCTGTGCTAGTTTTTATGATTCATTAATGCATTAAGCACATATTTCTTATAGCTTTACTTAGGAATTTATGATGCAAATAGAGCAATCACATATGGTGAGGTCAAACTGGTCTGGAAGTATTCCGTAAACAAAACGTTTTAAGTCAATAAAGAAATGGCTCCAGCAGCTGCCATTACAGCTGGATGGCTGCAGTAACTGGGAAATGAAAAGTACACAGATGTCACAATAGTTGGCAACTTGTCTATGACTCCAGCATTACTCCGAGAAAATACTAAGAAATGGCCCACAGATGATCCTGTAGTTTCCACTCAATAAGTGCTGAAAAAAAGTCTGAAAAACACAACATAGCCTGATAGCTAGACGCCAACATTTCTAATACTATTTACAAAAAGTAACAAGTTATCAAATACAAAAATACTTCAGCAAACCTCAAACTATTATCAACATGATTTCTGTAGTTCATTTACCCAAGTTCACATGAAAAAATATCAACAAACCCGTTATACAGGTTTGTATAGATGACCCAGGTACATTAAGTGACAATTTGCAGTCCATCACCAGTCCTTAACACTTGTTTACTTCAACAACAGAACATGATTTTGAATTATCATGTGAGAATGTAGATATTTCTCTTGATGATACATTCTTGTTAAATAGTAAATGCAAAATCGGTTCTGCTCCAGAAATATGACATCTCATACTGAATTTTGTTGCAATATACCCCAGTTATTCTTACCAGAGAAATAATTACAAATCATGGCAGATTGTGCTTTTAACTTCAAAAAGAACATGATGGATAGACACCAAATATATGATGAGAGTTAAACGAAATAAAAGGAGAGAAATATAGAATGAGATAATGTGTTAGTCTACAAAGAGAGACTAAATACTGAAGAGTTAGGTACAAATACATTGAATTCAGACAAAACATTAAAGCACTTAACATAAATAACTAAACAGTAATTGATACTAACTGACTCTAGTTAATATTTACCATATACCTCTTAACACTCCCCCGCAAGCTAGAGTATATTTTTCCCCTTACTTCAGTCAATGAAGTTAGTAGCCATATTCTTCACTCAAATTATTGCATGAATTCCAATTTGACTATCCAGTCATCAGTCATCCTACAAAAATATTTCCTAGACAATTTGTTTCGTCATTTTGACAAGATTAAATCAGGATAACATATTTTTGCTTCAAGCAGGAGGAATTATTCTAAGTAACACTGAGCTTCTCCTGTTTAAACTTAATTTCCAACTTTGGTAAGAGCTCTATATGCAAGGTACACTTTAAACATTGGCCTGACAGTAAACATACGCATTCCTCCTAAAATCAGTCCAATTCTAAATTTTGTGTCGCTAGTAAATTCAGAGGTCCATTCATCAAATGTGAGACTACTACTTGGACAAGTATGAAAACATGAATTACCGAGATTTGGCTTGGGCATAGTTTCCCCAAAGAAGAAAGACAACCCCCTTTCTTTTCTGCGAAATTGCTCCGATCACAGCATCAGTAAACTGCTCCCACCCTTTTTTGGCATGAGAATTTGCCTGATGTTTTCTAACTGCAGAGAAGTCAGAATAGCATTCATATGGGACTTGTAAAGTATAATATAAAATGATAATGTACTGCAGTTATAAATTTCAAAGGCGTCTCTTCAAAAAGTAAGAAGAAACACGAGGTTTCTATCAAGTCTCCTTTTTCTTCGGAAAGTCGGTTCAATTATTAAGATTATCCTAACAAGTGAATTAGACGCCCATAATGTGTCCCTCAACAAGCATTGCCATGACTCTTAGATGCTTGAACTGTGGGATAAGCCTTTCAATGACAAGACATATGCTCATTTTCCATATTTTACTGAAAGTCTAAACTGCCTTATTAAAGCTTAATCATGGACACTCAAAAACAAGGGAAAACTGCCTTATTAAAGCTTAATCATGAACACTCAAAAACAAGGGACGTTAGATTCCTACAAGTATATCGAACAAGATGAGAAACGCAAGAAAAATAGGGGCGATTTGCCAATCTAATCATGTCAGTTGTTTTGGTTATATCTGAATTTTCAATACTGCGATCATACTCCAGATTACTAATATTTAATCATCATATTGTATATCATCTCATGCACTGTTTCAGTTACTCCTTTTCAAGTGAAACGAGAAAGTGTGTTCACTGGATTAGCCTTTTGTATCATAAAGACATTGACCCATCATGGCAGATGACAATCCTCAAATCATTCCATGTTAAGTTACACATGTTACACAACATTTACCCTCTTTTCACAAAATCCTGTCTAGTTTACCTTAGCAATGAATTTGCGTAGTTAGTTTATCTAAACAATGGATCAGTAAAAACAGTGAAACAAGAAGTATCACACAATGCCGCAATGTTTACAAGTATGTGATTTGTGCTAACAAGATGTGTATGAAGTATCAAGCGACCTAAAGTAGGGCTCTCACAATCTAAACTTCTAAAGACCTTGATATGAGCATATTTGCTCACTCAACTAAGACACTTGACTTAAACCTAGAAAGTTAATCTAGATGATTTACTTTCAGTAATCCTTACATTTCCATGACACAATTAACTGTTTGGATTGGGCCTAGTCCTGGAACACGTAAATAAATTAAAATTTAATTGTTCCAACTCAAGTGTGTTCTCATCCTTTATGAAATGAAAATCACAGTCTTTAACCAACAGAAACTTCAACCAACATGTGAAAATTGTGAGTCTCATCCTCGATCCAAATGTAAGACAGTCCATAATGACAAGGGTGGGAGTTGCATGTTTTATTTCCATTAATACTCTCTTTACCTCCTTTCCTTTGTTATCTATCATGACAACGAAAAGGAGTTCAGGAGGGAGTTATCAACCTTTATTTTCCGTCAACACCCTCTCCCTCTCCATCCCCTTTTTAGTAGAGAGGAATACGTAGGATCAACCATGTATGTCAATATTTGCACCAATTGGAATTCATATTTAGCAGAATAGATAAGACTACAGGAAAATTCAGTGGAACTACCGCAGTGTCAGCATGATACAGGAAGACACATATACATACCTGTGAGAACAGCATTTAGCAGAAGAACACCCTGGAAATCAACACAAAGGAATCATACACTTTAACAGAGTTAACTCCATATGCATTTAGATTAAGCGATGATTAAAAATAAATCAAGCAGAGTAATAGCTTTAATGGAAAGAGGAACTAAACTGAAATCTAAATTATAGGGGCATATTTTAGCTTTTCTTTCTTTCTTTCTTTCTTTGTCCTCTCTCTCTCTCTCTCTCTCGCTATTTTATTTTATTTTATTTATTATTATTATTTTTTATTTGGAGAAGGTTGTTATTTTAGTATTAAACATAAATAAAAGTTAATGCTGTGGCATTGCAAATTTTTAACTCTTAATGTTCTCAAAAAACTCATTTCCAAAGTCCCAAATCTTATAGTTCATTTTTCTCTCAGAGAAACCAATCTTTTGCTCAGTTTATTACCCAATTTAGCTACAGACTTCACAGAAATAGCAAAGGTGGTCGAGAACTGTTGTCACCAAAACTACTGAATTGTACACACTGAATTTGCTGGTGATTGTGTTTATAAAAGAAGGGAATTTTTTTCCCTTTTCTTTTT
>JACFYI010002273.1:741694-759321 GCA_014898755.1 Handroanthus guayacan
GTTAAATTAACGGGACGGAATTAGAGACGGTATTTTCCGTCTCTAAACCGTATCAAAAAAATTAAAATTTGAGACGGATTTGATACGGTTATACCGTCTCAAAAATTTTATACGGACTAAAGACGAATCTTACCGTCGCTAAATATGCACGCCATTTAGAGATGGATTTTGAGACGGATTTTACCATATCAAATGGACTAGATGTATTTTTATACGGTTCTGAGACGGATTTTCGATGGTTTCTTTTGAGACGGACGTTCCCTCTCTATTCCCTCTCTAACCCGTCTCTAATTTGATACGGAAATTTCCGTCTCTAATTTTCCGTCGCTAAAACCGCTTTTTCTTGTAGTGGAAGCTCTATTTCTTGTTTTGGAACTTAGGAATTTTCTATTAGATGCGGAACATTTGGATTTTTTTTAGTTTGTTATCAAATGCTGATTTTGCCATGAAAATCAATTGAATCTATCTTTGAGTATCACGAAATACCAATCCATTGTGGTTATACTGTACAAATATACACATAATATGTTGTAATATTAATATTATCAAACTAAATTGTTTGAATTGTTTATGGTGGGCATAAATTTTCGTTTTCCATCCATACTTGCTTAATAATTGTAGAGAGAATTCCTTTGAAAATTAACTACAATCTATGAATGTTAAACATGTTATACAAGAACGTCATTGGGTTCTACACCTTCGACAACAATAATGGTTGATCCAGCAATACCAAAAGCACAAAAACCTAAGACATGGTGCCTTTATCTAATATGAAATATATTATACTTTTATGAAGTTTGAATTTTATCTTTTTACCTCTAACAATATGATGTGGATGTCATAGGCGAGCTAATAATCAAAGAGTTATCAATAAAGCTTTGTCGGAAATTGATAATATAATCAAAACACAACAATCATCAATTCAGTCCACGACCACATTTCACACAATCGTTGACGTTGCAAGAGTTGATAATGTACTATTTTTGTTAATACATATTTATCAATTTTCTTTATATCAGATTCTATTAATTTAACATGTAAAATATATAAAAAATCATTTAACTTGAGTATATGATTTTCCTAATTTAAAATAATATATGGATCCAAGTTTTCATCCATTGCTTGCAGGCTGGGAAATTTACTTTGAAAGTTCAAGTTCGAGTGATCAATTATAATAAAAATTTTATTACATGAGTTGCGATAAATGTCACTCCTCATATGCAGCCGAACTTAATTGGCTGTTGGATTGTCAAAAATGTAATCAGAGAACTGTTGCTAAACCGAGATTGGTTACATATCTTTGTTTCCAATATAATTAAAGATCAAAATTTTATATAAAAATTAGACCACCTGAGATTTATATGGATTTTTTATGTTTTCCCATAGTCAATCATCAATATAACTACTCGTTTTTCTTAGTTTCACGAACTCATGTGTTATCGTCTTTGTGTTTTGAATGTGCGAGATGATTGTATATTTTGTGCGCTTTGGGATTTATTTTTGAAAGTTAAGTGTTGTGAGGTCGGCTTCTTCTTGAAATTTCCGTTGTTTGGTGGGGCTGAATTTGTTTGAAAAATGCTATATTGGTATTTTGTAGAATTAGTAGGGATTTGAGGTATTTGTTATGTTCATTTTGAGTTGTTTTTTGTTTTTGGATATTATTATGCTTGATTGTGAAAAGAAATAATGCAAGCCATTCTGTTTATAGTTTTTTCAATTGATTGTTTGTTGTGTCCGAAGATTTTATGAGAAGCATTTGTTGATTTAGATATGATTCTTGCACAAAGGGCTTGTCCATTGAGAGCCTGAGATGTCATGAATGTGCATTTTCTATGTAAATTCAAGGAGATGGTTGTTAACATCTTTGACAACTCTAGATCTTTAGATGTTACTGTTTTCAGGGAAGATGTTGTTAAGATTATTCAGATGAATGCTATTATGGCAATGGAGATGCATAATGCAATATGTAATTGAGGTAATACTATCCTATATATACAATGCTGCAGATTTCTAGGAATAAAATGATTATGTATTGATGTGCAGGGTGATGCACCTTCTATTGATCAGATGAATGCAGGTATAGAAAGCATCACATTTGTTGTGAAACTGAAAAAATATTATAAAGTGCAATATGATGGTATTCACACACAATATACGATGTTGAGTTTGATTGCAGAAAATGAGTAAAAAAGCATGGCGCCTGTCTTCTCAACTACTAAATTTTTTTGTGATGCTGGTATCATTACATATTCTGCTAAGCCAAAAATGGTTAAACCTCGCTTCTCTACAGGTACACAACAAATTATATGTATTGATACCGAATGCAGGAATATTTAATCTATCTTGAATTGTGAATTTTGTTCTTGTGTTCATAAAACTATCTGCTAATTTGGATAAACAAACAATAAAAACATCATGCAGACAATGATTTGGATATTGGCCCTTCTAAATCAAAGAAAAAAATAAATAAAAAAAAAGTATTCTAGATTTGTACTCTATACTATATGAACTAAGATGTATTGAGTTATATGTATTGTGGAGATAACTATTGTAACATCAACAATTTCTATTGTAATAAAAACACGTTTCGAAGAAACTAAAGCTCTTATTCAACCATATAATGAAGCATAAAGAAGTGGATTTTTGTTTTTGTGGACAAGAAAATTGCTTGACAACAAATATTTTATCTTGTTATGAGTTTTGGCTTTCAATCAGGATTTTCAGAGCATGAAGTGGGGTGTTTGTGACGCTTGATGTCAGTATAACTTTTGAAAAGAATTCAATGAGGTTTTTGGGAATGAAGTTAGTATTATAGCATGAAAATATGAAAGGATTTGTTCTTTGTGATTATTAGACAACTCTTGTTGGCCAATGAATGAAGTTAGTGTTATTGCATGAAAATATGAAAATATGAAAGGCTTTGTTCTTTGTGATTATCATAAACAAAATTTTCTTTAGGCAACTCTTGTTAGCCAATGAGAGATAGATTATTTTTGGCAGAGACTTTGTGATGTTTTTAACAAATATGTGTTATCTCATTGTGGCCGATATATATAAATGAAAGATTCTATGGTGAAATTTAGTAAATTTTAAGTCAGTATATTTGTTTATTTTTTGGAGGATGTAGACAACTATAATCTTGACTTTCTGTGTCATATTTATAATCATTATATGATTATTTTCGATTTTTAAAATATATAGTTTCATAAAGTTTCGAATCACTATAATTTTTTAGAATAATATATTGTGTTTCTATCAAATAAAAATTGACAGGCATGGTACTGTGACTTGCGCGGTGCACCCCATCTAGTAAATAAATAAATAAATAAATATGGAAACTATTACTTGAGTTCTAGCTATTCCACTAGCCTAGACCATTTATGCCCAAATTGTAATCCAAAAAACTTTATAAGGAGATATCTTTGTACTGAGTGATGTATCCCCAATAGTGTATCATTCACCATTATTGTCCATATGAGTTATTATCTTGAATTAGATAATAATCAAAAAAGGGTTTTTTATACTTTTTCACGTTTTAAGCCTTTAATTTGTTTGCACAAAATTGTGCTTTCAAGATACATTGAGATTTTGCAATTAATATTGGGAATTTTACGATGAAATTGTGTTATTTGTTACCAAAGAATTTCCGATTTTTTACACATTTTACTTATTTATTTATTTATTTTCTTCATATTGCGTCGATAATGTTTTCAAATATGCTTGCTTCCATGTATTTGCATTCATACTTTTGCGATACTATTATAAGGGAATGTACATGTCAATGTTGGTAGCACACTCATGGCACCAAAAATTTGATCATAAAATTCTTCACAATGAGAAGGATGTAAAGGGTTGTATAGGTAATTTGTAATTTCTATCAAAGCTAATTTTCCACAACAAATTGGTGATTTGGATTATAAGAGTTTATCAAAACTCACATAATCTCACCTATCATACAAGTAATAGGGTTAAGTAAAAATTCCTAAAATAAACCGAGGCCTCGTTCGATAGGGGATTTCCCCATAGTCCACCTTCTTGGCCCAGTACCAATTGTTGAATTTCATCAATCCATACCAACTGTTGAATTTCATCAATCCTATGTTTTGTTCTTTTGGTAAGACACATTTGGATATTGCAACATCCCACCTTATATAATATGGCATTTGATTGAGAAGGTTGGGGGATTTTATTTAGGAAAATTACCATTATGCCCATTGACATTGCATGCCATTCAAATCATGTCAATTTTGAATACAGCACTAGAAACATAGCGAAGGATGATTATTGTGCAAACCAAAGTTGGCAACTGAAAATTTTAAAGTTGACAGCAGCGGCTATAAACAACTTTCATAATCTTCTTCCACTCACCTTTTAAATTTCATTCTTAGTCACCTTATAAGGTAGATAAGGTCTTTTCTCCAATAACTTTTGCGGATGGAGGATCAATTCTGCTGCAAAAAGAACGTATGTATATTTGTATGGTTCAATGTAGATTACATTAGTTGCATAGAATGAAATAATAGTGAACCATGCGGTTTTGCCTTAGTTAATGATATCTTAAATTTGAAGTTGTAAGTTTGTTGAAGAAGTTGGCCCCATGTTGTTCATGAGGTAATGGTGTCATGGTCCTTCGACAATCCACTACGAAATGGAATCCAGGACAATGGCTCTATATGTGTCTTGTCAATATACTCATGTAGGTAGTTTCATTTGGTGGGATGAATACAGCGGGGTTCCTTTGTAGCAACCCAAAAATTTCCCTAATCAAATTTTAAAATGAGAAAATTTATCTAATTAAAATTTGAAATGAAAATTCCCTTAATTGATTTTTAATCGATAGACATTTTTAAAATGTTTTTGAAAAAAAACCCTAATTAGTCACCGATTTTTCGCTGATTTGAGATTTTTCTCTCAATAAAAAATATTTTATCACTTTTGAAAAATTTCTTTTACACCCAAAAATTATTGTACATATTATTTTGGCTGATGAAATGATTTTTAGTCCAATTTGTAGCCCAGAACTTACCTCACCATACCATACATTATACATTAGAAAATACATTGGAAAAAAACTAGAATACTTACATATATATCCACACATAAGCTCAGCCAATTTCCTCTTATCTAAAAGAGGATACTTATGTTGTAAAATGGAGAATTAATCTATAACGAAACCTTCATCATCATTAGACTAATATGCTACTCACCTTGGGGGTTTGACACACAAGCTTATACAATTTAAATGACACATGAATTCTCAACTTGTCTTCTATAAGACAAACTCCATATTTGCTAGATCATTGCTCTTCACTTTCGTGTAACAAGGAAAAACAAAAACAGAAAGAAGTTTTTGCAAGACAAACACATCCCTTCACACTTGCTTTGTCTTTTACACAAGAACAAATTTTTCTTTTCTTCTATCAATTGTCAAGAACACTTAAGATTTTTTTTTTTTATCCATCAAGGGGAAGAGAGTAAGGTTGCTCCCTTGGTAAGTTAGAAATTCTATTTATAATATATTATATTAGCTATATATAATTGAAGAACATGATATAATTACTTATATTATTGATTGTTAAAGGAGATTGCCTAAGGAGTTAGAATCTATTACAAAGACCTTGATGTTATTAGCTAGAAAAGGTAAAGATTGTAGCTATTTCTTCCTTTGAACACTTGCTAGGGAATGAAATTTGATGAGCTTATTTTGGACACTTATTCTATTGAATCATTGTCCTTATTCCATGCTATTGTTTTATTTGGTACGATGGAGGTTATGGAGTTAAAATCATGGACAAAAGGAGGCTCAAACACTTAGATAACTCAAGGACATAAAGATTGCTATTTTTACCAAAACCTTCCAATACTTAAAAAATTAAAAATCTTAATAATGAGTAGAACAAACTACGTTTAATTTTTGCACATTTATTTTGGACACTTATTCTATTGAATCCTTGTCCTTATTCCATGCTATTGTTTTATTGGGTATGATGGAGGTTTATGGAGTTAAAATCATAGACAAAAGGAGGCTCAAACACTTAGATAACTTAAGGACACAAAGATTGCTATTTTTACCAAAATCATCCAAAACTTAAAAAAGTAAAAATTTTGATGATGAGTAGAACAAACTAAGTTTAATTTTTGCACATTTGAATGTCTGATATGTTAAGGAACTCAAGAAAAAAAATTTACTGTTCACGATTATTGTTCACTAAGCGCGACCGCACTTGTCTTTGCGTGTGGACATGCCCGGGACAGTAACTTCGGGCGTTTTTATCGCATCCATGCCCATTTTAGTTAGCGGTTGCGCCTAGAACAGAACCCATATTTTTATTTTCTGATCTCTTTTTGCTATTCTAAGTCCATATTTCACTCCGTTAAGCTCTCCCAATTTCGAATATATAATTCACGTGTCCAAAATTCGATCCGAATTGATTGAGAATGTCCGAATCTTATTTGAACTTCCAAATTCTAATCGGACAAATCCCATGATTTATAAAACCTATTGTGTAATCATTTATGGGCTCTTAGAAAGTTTCAAGAAGGATGCTAGGCGATATCGGGCCAACAGTTTGATCCCTTGGAGGGTTTCCTACTCATTTAGGTAGTTCTGCGAAAACTTGGGATATGTTTTTCAAAGACTAGCTTGTGACACGTGGACCGTCGATATTTATGTCACATTACACGATCGGATCCCTATCTCAAGCGGCCACTCGAGCATGGAACCTATGAAGGGATAAGGATTATGTATTGTTTCGAAGTTATAAGGGTAACAGATCCCCTAAATATTAGTTCTGTCTTTGCTATACGATTGTGTTATTTATTATTATGATTTTGACTTGCTTATGCTTTTGTCAAGCTACTCATTTATGTTTGAGATTATCACAATCGTTTGGCATGATTTGTTTCATTGATTGCCTTGTTGACTCTATACCCATTTTTTTTAATTCCCTTATTCCTTTACCATTCAATAGCTATGATTCTTACTAAGTCAATGGACTTATGTAATTATGTTATCATGTGTAGGTGAATAAGTTTGGGAGTTTCCTGGCTTGTAAATATACGGATATGCTTTGTATTTTCGTTTGTTGTAAATGATGGTGATGTACGGGTACTGTTTAGAGTTTTATGTCCATTTTGTGATTACTAGATACCCTATTGGGTGGCTTGTAGCCATTAGGACCATAGTATGTAGAGAGTTTTTGTAAATATAGTTTGTTTAGTTTAAAGTTATAATAATATAGCTCCTATTATGTATAAATGTTGAGGCCTATGTATAAGAATGTTTTGTAGTGTTTGTATTACTTAAATATCTCTTGTATGTTTATTGCTCCACCAGAGATCCGCCTGCCCACAAGTAGTGTTGTTGGCTGAGGGATGACCGTTTCTGGATCTCGGGGCGCTACACCCTTGGTCCACTTTATCCTTGCAATGCGAAAGAGCCTCCAAGTCAATGGAATGTAAAAGGGAGATACATAGTCCAATATTAACATCACTAAAGACAGTTGTGTCCATGGTACGGGAAGTTCTGACACTACACTCTCTCATGCAAATCCTTCATTCAATCCAATGGCACTGCATCAAGACAGAGATAATTGTATGTTTTATGTTTTAGGTGCAAGTGCTATTCGTAGCTGTTTTGTGGTCATGGCTTTTATGGGTTTGATAGCAAAACTAATAATCGGGCTATTTGTTTGATAATTGTTGAGACGCATTGCGATATGTAAAATCAATAACCGAGAATACTACAAAATTTTATCGACTTGTGGGCATTTTCTAAATAATGTTTATGTATTTCCCATTGATGATATTTTTGTGTCGTTCAATGTATTTTTCACAATTTCTTGGTCTCAAATGGAGATGGTTCATGAATAATACAAACTAGCAGCTCACTGTAACCGATGCGGTGTGGAGAATAATCTACTCCACTAGATTGATGTAGATTCTCTTAGTAACAGATTGTATTTATTGGGTCAAGATTATAATAATTATAAGTCTTGAGAAACACATTGACCATGTTCAAAGTCGAAAAGTCCTTGTGCAAAGTAGTATGACAATTTGGGAAGGTGTTTCCAAAGTTGAGGTCATAAAGGGTCGATCATTAAGAATAAAATCATAGTTATTGAGGTTATTAGAGAGCCGATTAATATCTTATCCCTAGACCATAATCGGGAGAATGATAAAAATAAAAGGATCGTATTTGCATAGTATTCATAGGCAAATAGGTTCACACTATATTAATTCATCCAATTGGTTGCATTAATCATGGAAATTGGATACTCTTAATTAATGAAGATTAATTATAGAGTGATTAATTAAAAGGTTTAATTAATCGGGATTATAATAATTATTATTATTCATAAAGTAAATTGCAACTATTTGTGTAATTGGGAAATAAAAAAAAAAAAATTCACCATTATATAAGCTGTGATCAAAGAATTTATGTGCAACCATTAGATATTCTTTTTAAGCAAGTTGTTCATAATTCAACCTTAAGTTGCGCATGGTAGATTTTTAAGCTAATATCACTTGCCTAGGTGCCCTGGCTTAGGGCATGACAAATGGTATCAAAACCAACCACCAATCAGAAGAATCTAAGTGTAGCGCGAGGCAAAATGCTAGGTGCATAGGAGTCACCTCTTGGAACTGTGGGACAAAGTGTTACATGCGCGAGAGCCAACTCTTGAGCCCATTGGAATTACTTCTAAAATCCTAACATCTAGTGGACAAACCTAGATTCCGTTACACCACGACGAGGATATTGCACTCTGAAGGATGGATGATTAGAATGTCCCACATTAGAAAAAAAAGAAAGAAATCACCACCATATAAGTTACGGCCAAAGAATCTATGTGTAACTGTCGAAGATTCCTTTTGAGCAAGTTGTTCACAGCTCAATTTCGGGTTGCGCATGATAGATTTTCAGGTGACATGACAAGTTGCGAGCCCATATCTAGTTAATTGATAAACTTAAAGAGTCACACACAAAATCTACAAGAAATCAATTGGAGAGAATTTATAGATTTTATCTGATTGGTTAGATGAAAACAAAGGGACTTGAGATGGCCGATTGAATACTCATCAAAAGATTAACTTAATGTAATTAAATTAATCTAATCAATTTAAATAGTTAAATTGGGCCAATTAAATCGAAGTTGTTAATTTAATTGCGCTACATGGCATAGTTTACCTAATTAGATTAAAAAGGCCTACTTGAATTAAAGGTTAATTTGGATTAGCTTAAATTAAATTAATTTGTTAATTTAATTGGGCTATTCAAATTAAGAATTAGTTCAAGAGGTAGTGTAGAATTTAAAATTAGAGTGAAATTGGCAAATTTCATTTCCAAGGTAGAATCGAGTATTAGCTAAATTAAATTTGAATTTAATTAAAGTTAAAATAAATTCCTAGTTGAAATTGAATTAGCCAATCACATTCGAGGAGAGGTATAGGAAGTGCACCTTGGGGGACCGCCTCCACATAAATGCCATGTGGACTAAGAGGACCACATGGATTCTCAGTGGCTGCCCCCTACACTCTCCTAGTTGGCAAAAAGATATTTTAATTTTTCCCTCCAAATTCCATGCTATCTTTTCCTCTTATAACTTCTCTCTCAAGTTAGAAAGTTCTAGTCTTCTTTCTTGAGTTTTGGTTCAAATTATGGAGTATGAATCATCTTTAGAGGGATTTTTTCTTGAAAATTCTAGTGGTGTGAGTATTGCATGTTAGTTTGATGTGGAAGAAATCAAGTTGATCCTCGATTACTTTTGAAGATCCAAAGTGTTCTGCCATAGAGGAAGCTCACAGTACTTTAAGAATATTGGGGAGATCATCCAAGTTTTGTTCAAAGTGTGAAGATCTTGAATCAACTTTGGAAGATTTAGTGATTGATCTTCTCTTAAGGATTTTGTATTGAAAGGTAAATCTCTATCTAAATCTAATATCTAAGGCTATAAGAGAATCCTTATGGTGATGATTCATGCTATGAATTATGGTTTAATTTTATGCTTTCATTGCATATTTTGTTTTTGATGTTGATCTTCATCACCTTCAGACCATTAAACTTCCAGTTTAGTTGGTGGGGACTTAATATCTCGAGGTCGTATTTCATTCGGAAGAGGTCATGGCAAATTATCCTTATTTTCTACATCAGCAAAGTACTGTAGTGAAAAGGCCAATTTTCAGTGGCGAGTTGCTTGGGTTTATCATGCCATATATATCTTCATGGCTTAATGTTGCACGTGACAGTAACTGTGGGCACTAAGTGATGGCTAATGTTGTATATCAGGATGCACGGATATTGGATTTCACCTATCTAACAATCTCCAACACCACTTTTCGCTATATGTTAGAGTATTTGAGGATAAGCATTATGTGGTAGAATGATATCATCAGTGTGCCACTAGGAAAACACTAATGCACCCCATGAAAGATGGATGACGTATTAGATATGCATTCATGATAGCCATGTGATGGTCCTGGGGTTATCATGTGTGCAGAGTATAACTTATTTGTTATTATGTGCTGTGAAGGAAATCACTCGATTATCATCTCCGACATTGTGGTGTCCTTACCTCTACAAAGCAGACTCAACTGATCAAAACATGGAAAGTACTAATATCCAGGCCTGTAGGAGATACAAGTAGGCAAATGTAATATGACACACTCTGGAAGTAATAAAAGAAAAAAAACTGTACAGTAAAGAATGTAATTGTTATCTCAAGTAAAGCCAAGCAACTCGACTACTATTTGCACCTGGCATGAGATACTACCTAATTGGCGATACTAGTATGCAAAGGTTGTTGTACCCCAAGCATATTTTGAGAATGTTGACGTATCCTCCAACAGCGAGGCGATTTGGCTGCTCCAAGTTTGCAAACTTGTAAAGGAACAAAGCTGCCTTAAGTAAGTCAAATAACGGAAAACGAAAGATGGGAGGTCTGCAGACGTTGTCTGTGCAAGAAGCAGCAAACTTTTCAATCTTGGTCTATTATTTCCCCATTTGCGTCTATTGTTGGCGAATTCAAACTTATAATCTAAGCGCTACGGTCACCATCTTAGAATGATTGGCTGATGTAGCTCCAAGTCTACCTCTTGCCCGTAGACCCAAAATGAAGAAAACATCATGAAAAACGATGGTCATCTCTCTGAATACCATGTGTAAATTGTTTATCTCAAACTGCCACCTCTCAACGAACATGCATAATAATGAGGTTTACTTCTAGGATTTCATAATCTTATTTCATCTAAATGTTCCAGGAGTTCACCTTTTGAATAAAATCAATTATCTTATGAAATTATAACCATCGTATAACATACATAAGCTTATAATGTATTTTAAATAAATTAAAACAACTTCTAAATCAAAGTTAAACCAAACTCTTAAAATCCTGTAGACATGGAAAATTTGTTGCATAATATGAAATTTTATTTTGAAAATTTTAAATTGAATTCCCAAATTTAAATATTATATCTGATTGATAGGCAATTCGAATATTTCCATATATGAGCTTGAATATTCAAGGCAAATGAAATCATATCTTGCGAAACAAGAAAATGAATATTGGTATTTTTAACAATGCTAATCACATTTTGTGATTAAGCAAACAAATCTAATCAAATTGTGAAGGACAAATCATATTGCACCACCTCATTAAATAGTCTTGTAAAGGTTTCTCAACCTATCAGTATAAAGGGAGGTCCTCTTCAAAGGCAAACATACAAGTTATTCAAGAATAAGAAGTTAGAGGAAGTATGGTTCTTCTCAATCAAATTTAAGGTGTTCTACATTGTTCTAGGCATAATTCAATTCGTTCTTCCAGAGCTTATCAAATTTGGCATTTGATTCAAGATAATGGTATGAAACCCCCAAATTAATTAAGGTTACAGTAGGACGAGCCAGTGGTCAATAAAGATCAAGGCGCTAACTCTTCTCCAAAAAACTTAAATCCTATGATTAGATAGAGATTTATTTATTTTCATTTGTATGTATTTGCTTGTCTTGTAATTTAATTTTGCAGATAAGAAACCGTGTTACAATTTCTAGAATGCCTAGTGGGACGATCCCTGTCTTTCCTCTCTTCTCTTTACAAGTTGAAATGAAGACAATGGATGATTGCTCTAGTTTTACATGTGTCTAATTGACTTTATAAAGCCGTAAAGCTACTATTCCAGAATGCATGCATTAGGGGACAAAAAAGGCCGTGAACTAACGAGGTAATGAAGTCAGCATTCCATCTCTCCTCCTAAATTCTACTAATCCCAAACACATCAATGAGGGGGCAAGAAGATAGTGCTTTAGCTCAATTCAAGTTCCGATAGCAATGTGGGCAAATGAAGTTGGAGGCCCATATTTCCTCCTACCTTCCGTTCAAATTGAAGCAAAGAAGGAAAAAAAGTCAGCAGAAAACAATAGCCAACCAAAAAAGAAGAAAATGTGGTGTCATCATGATGCTAACCCAATGCTCCCGGCTATGAGCATATATAACTAAAATTTTCAAATTGAAGTCTGTCTAAAATGCTCCCAGATACAAGCTTAAGCTATCTAGGATCTTCAGATTAAGATTTCGTGTGATACTCCTTGACATGAGTATAAAAATTCTACTAATCAAATTAAAAGGAGAACTTTTTGACATGAGTATAGAAGATCCACAAATCAAATCAAAACTTCTTGATACGAGTATAAACTATCTAACAAATTTAAGGCTCTTTGATACATGCATAAACTATTTACCAATCAAATCAAGCACCTTGATACGAGCATAAACTAGCTACAAGTCCAAGGCTCCTTGATACAAGTATAAGCTATCTACAAATTCAAAGATTTTTTTATACGAGTATAAACAATCAATGTAATCTAAGTAACTTGAACCAAATTTTCTTTGCTTGATTTTCTCGAGAAATTCGGGACTCGTTCACTTCACATCCATCAAAATCAATGCATGTGAACATGTCTCAAGAGGCATTTGTAAGCATGGAAAGTTTATTATCTATATGTAATTTTATATTTATATTTTGGAATTTTTAAGCTGAATTTCAAGATTAAATATTGTATTTAATTGATGGGCCAATCAAATATTTTCATATATGAGATTGAAATATTCAAAGCAACTCAAATCATGCCTTGCAAAACAAGGAAAATAATGTATTTTTTCGCAATCCTAATCACATATTGTAATTAAGAAAATAAATACTAATCAAATCGTGAAGGTCCAATCAAATAGCACCACCTCAAATAATCTTGGAAAGGTTTCTTACCCTATTAGTGTAAATAGAGGTCTTCTTCAAAGCCAAACGTCACAGCACAAGTCATTCAAGGAGAATTTGGAGGAAGTTCTAGGAGTCTCTCAACCAAATTCAAAGTGTTCTACGGTGTTCCAGGGATAGACATTCTTTATGGAGCTTATAAAATTAGACATTTGAATCAAGATAATGGTGTGATGTCCTCAAATTAATATTATAGGAGGAGGAGTCAACGGCCAAAAACGATGAAGTCATTAACTCTTCCTCAAAAACCCAAATCTAAAATTCAATTGCTTGAAGGAAAAATCTGAGGATTACATAGAGATTAATTTCACTTCTATAATGTTTGATTCATTTTATTTGTATATATTTTCTTGTTTTGTAATTTAATTTTGCAGATGAAAAATTTTCCAACGAAGTAATTGCTAGTTAAACTTTTGTTATGTTTAATGACCAAATTCTTACAAATCATTTTCCATCATATTTAAGTGACAATGAGAATCAATCCCTCGAGTTCCAAATTGTTGAACATCCAATATAAGTTACGATTATTGCCTTAAGGCAACCTCGTGACTAATGGCTTCGGGTAAAAGTATCAAATAGGAGGTTATTACCACAGAGCCGACTGATCAATAAGTTATTACCAGAATCATACTTAAATGTGCGATATTTTCGTAAGAAGTTACCAAGTATTACAACAGACAAAAAAGTACTAGTTCCAGCAACTACTAGAAGATCATGTCCATTGTCCATCCTCTTTGGCTGATGCTAAGAGACGTGGATATCACCTCCACGGCCACTCCAATTCTTCCAAATTGCCTTTGCTTATATTCCAAGCCCCTTGAGCAATCTCATTAAATAGCTGTTCCCAACCCCAGCTGGAATATCCTACAAAGAACCAATAATTGCTAACAGATTGATTTCCAACTCTAATTTCTTCCAGCAGGCTCAGTGTGGCCAATTGATCAACGAAGTAAACGTTTGGAAGGACTTGGTGAGATTGGCCTTCAATATATTTATGTGTTAAAGCAACGAGAGGCATTCCACGCATCATGACAGGACCACCAAACGACAGGGGTGCTTCCTTCAACAATTCAAATCCCTCTTCAAGAGAGTCCCAACTGATATGTTTATTAATAATCAGACCTTGAAATCTAGTGCCTTGATCCACTTTCACTATTAGTATTTTTGATTCATCAAATGGGTGGGCATCCAGGAGCTTTTGCGTTGCACTTAAAACACAACCAGCAAACAACTGAGGCCTTTCCTGCGAACCAACAGCAAGTTGAGCGTTGATTTCGTATTTAACTGCTGGATTTGGCAATCTGTCTTTGAGTACCACTTCATGGTGCAAGCTCCTACTCTCTGGGTCCTGCTTCACTGAATTCTGGTCTTGTAGAACGCCTAACCAAGGACAAGGGAAATAGATTCCAAAAGAGTCAGATTAGAAAGTTGAATGGCTAATTACTATCTCTGCATTTCAACACCAACGATTCAAGAAGACTAAATATGTTACAGAAACATCCTGATCTGAGCATTTTACACAATCCCCTTTGAACCTCTAAAGCCACGTCTAAAGAATGGCGCAGCAGAGGTGGGAAAACTAAAATGTGCAAGATCAGTACACACCAGATGTAAGAAATGATGCAGGAGAAGTGAAAAAATCTTGCATGTGCAAGGTCAGCACACAGAAGTCCACAGGAATGAGGTCAGAACTTTTGAACACTGAAACTGATCTGGCTCATGCAAAAGGTATTTGAGAAGTCAAATGAAAAAGGCGATTATCTCTTATCTTCTACATAGATGAAGCTGATATTGCAAGCAAAAGATAAAGAAAAACACCATTCTAACTTACTTTTAGTCATGATAAGATCCTGTACATGGCTCCCATGAGCTGCCAGAAAGTTAATGATATCAGATACTGCAATATCTCCTTCATAAGACACAGTGTTGTTCTTTCTTTCCGCCGGGAATAACAGCAAAAGTGGATAAACTTCCCTCTGCAATTTATTGCGCATATGTACTTATAACTGTTTTCTTAAATCACAAGAAAATTAGAATATATTTTCAGCATGGGATTTCATCAATCAACTAGAAACTACCAATGGTGTAAAACACATAAAATTAGTAATTTTCAGATAGGGTCAATAAACTAAAAATATCTCTAACTTTCTATGCATTTTCCTCAAACCAAACATGAAAAAGACAATGATTTTCTTGAAAACCAAACATGCGCAAAGAAACCTAATCTTTTCCTTATCTTCTTCATTATCAGTAAGATAACTTCCCTGCATACTTTCCCAGCAACCAGACAAGCAGTAAGAGGTGAAAGTATTATTGATAAAAGATAATAGGCAAAATAAGGATTTGCAAAAGTCAAAAATCAGAGTAGTCAAGGATTTAGTCTGGATTTAGGGAAGATTAGGAGTGCAACACACAAAAATTAAAAAAACACTGAGTCCTCACTTTTCGAATTACAACATTAATGGAGAAAAGATCCTAGCAAACTTAAACCGCTTGAAGACTTTAAAAATTAGATGTAGGACCGTTATAGGTTATAAGGAGACCGATGATGATGCAACTTGGAGATTTCCTACCAAAGGTAGAGATCCTCCCAGATTGTACAAGGGCAAAGGCCATGCTGAAAAACCCATGGCACAAATACAAGATAAAACTCGAGCCTGGACTTGCTACAAGATGTGTGTTGTAGCCTTCTAAAACTACAACATTCAATAGTTTGGAAAGCATATGTTCAGAAATGGTTTCTAGGATTCAATTATATAATAGCAGCTCTATAGTTGTTCAATTTTAAGCATTTACAATCTCTAAACAATTATCAAACGTCCACTATGGGAATGTTTACCAAAGATAACCCTCCATCTTTTGGAATTACAAATACATCCTTGATGTTTGCTAAGACTCTGTCTTACAAATTTCCCAGCTGTTAGTTGCCAATACAGAAATCTTACCAGACTTACCTTAGTCACAACGAGTATCTGAGCCAACTTCGAGGGTTTCCAGTTATTAACCCAAGAAACAAAGGAACAAAAGGAAAGGAAAGGAAAGAAAAAAATAAAAAAAATAAAAGAATAAAAAAGTTAGAGCACTTTGTGCATGTCAAACACTACTGTATGCGCTCAGTACATACACTTGATCAAGCAAATACAGTCCAAGGATATGCTGGAAATCCGCAATTAGCATCATCAAAATTGTTGTGGGTGCTTGTTTCCATTTACCTTAAGCTTTTGCATCAGTCAGACAATATAGATACTATGCAGAAGATTGCAGATTCGGGAAAATAGACCAACACCAAATACTCGATGATTTCTACCTTAGAGAAAGCTATCATTATCCACCAAATTTCCTTTCTTTTCTGATTTGTATTAGGTATTCGCGTATTCAGAAATTTTTGCACAGAGTTTACCTCACCTGCCTGGTATCTACTGTGACACTTTTATCTAATTTAGCAATGTGATCTAGAAAATGTTCTCAAATCTTTTATCTCTTTCTCACCACAAATTCTTCCCTACCGTACAGCATTTGGAAATAAGGATACACATAAGGGTGATACCCATCAGAAATGCCAAATCCAACCTCAGGTCAAGTAATTGGGATATGAGACTCATATTATTACTCCCTTTCCATTAGGAAAAGGTCAGCAAAATAAAGTAGGTACATGAACACACACACCCAAAAAAAAAAATAAATAAATAAAAAAGAAAAGAAAGAAAAAGTTCTTTGCAACTCGCACCTGCAGAATTGGTTTCACGATGAAGCTGCAGTCATTTCGTGTGCAATCCATCATATAAATAAGGGGAAGCTTCAATATGTCATCTTCAACATACTCTGCCACATATCTAAGCCAACAATCAGAATCAGTTATATTAACTGTTATCACTATGTATTCTAGTTCCTAATAGAAGAATAAAGACCAACACCTTTGAGGTTATCACTTGCGCGCGCGCACACACACACACAAACATGATAAAAAAAATAGGAGGTGCACAATAAATAAAGGACAAGCTCCATTCATAAAGTATATGAAATGTGTTGAAGGTTAAAATACATCATGAAACCTGAGCAACAAT
This sequence comes from Handroanthus guayacan, assembly GCA_014898755.1. Lineage (NCBI taxonomy): Eukaryota > Viridiplantae > Streptophyta > Magnoliopsida > Lamiales > Bignoniaceae > Handroanthus > Handroanthus guayacan. The sequence goes on from JACFYI010002273.1 coordinate 759,022, forward strand.
TTCGTTAATCCACCTCTTGAGTTTTGCAGTACTTATATCATTATGTTTTCCAGTTTTCCGATATGAACTTTCTCATGGGAATATAAGAATAGGAGAACAAGGATGTTGTACAGCTGTCCTTCACTGACCCAATTCACTGTCTATACAATTGTACATGAGGTTTCAACCCAAAATCCAAAATGCAGACAGGATTTGGTTTCAACCCAAATTCTGCTCTAGAATTGTCAAGCACATTATACTCGTATGATATGGTTTTACAATTAATTCAAAAAATTCACTCAACCCGAAGGGGGGGGGGGG
>JACFYI010002273.1:759421-778943 GCA_014898755.1 Handroanthus guayacan
TAACAGTATGCATTAATTTGAAATAATGACTAACAGAGTAACCCTTCTGAGGTGCATCATATCATCTCCCCTCAATTCAAAAATCAGATAGAAGTTCTAGGCAACAGTCATATCCTGCATGCACCTCCTGCTTCCTAGTTCTTTGAATTCATGGTCAGTCTTCTTAAGTGAAGTGACTTTCATGCTGTAAACCATGAACAATGGGGGTCCTACAATGAGTACTAAGATTTATTGTTTAAAGGAATATCCCTTTGATCGTACTAACTTGTTCCACTCATACGTAGTTGACTTCCACCAACTTAAAGTTGAGGTACTTTTGGTACTTTTATCAACTGGAGCTAATTTATATTTCAAGTCTTCGCTACGGATCCCTATATTCTAATTTTTATTTTTTATTTTTCAAAGATCTTATTCATCTAGAGTGAATATTTGAATTGGTTAATCTATTCCGAGTCCTATCTGTTCCCATAAAAGAAGTCCTTGAATTCCATAGATATATGTTTTGGCCACAGATATGAGTATTGGAATATCAATTACATTAGCAACATATTCATGTGAATCTTTTCTATCCGAAAAACTTAGGTCTCTTCTGCTTTTCTTTTCTTTATTAACTCTCCATATCATATTCCCTACATCTAAAAATACACATTCTCTTCCGATCCATAAAGAGATAAAAAATCCTTCATATAGCTAAGCAACATTCTTCACAATTTCTTATCAGAACAACATGTTATTCCCATGAGTAATATGTAATCAGATCCAAAATTCCACCATCAAACATTCCTTTTAAAATCTATACACAAGCCCAACTAACTTCCATCCATTGACCAGAGTTCTTACCCACTGAAAAATTATATATAAAAGCTTGTCTAATACTCTGACACAAGTTTTGAATTGCCTATGGTCATGTTGAACTATGTCACTAGGATCCACAACCTTCTCCGTTTTAGTTTAAGACACTTGAAAGACCTATGATGCTACAAACCAATTCAGAAACAATGCTAGTGATCCTTATTTTCGATGAATACCTCGGCTGATCAACTCCAAACAATAGTTAGCAGCAAGTACTATCAGACAATTGTTTAACAATTTTCAACCACCATCCAAGTAGGGAGAAAAAGACTGCCACAGATATTGCCATGCCTTTCAACAAATAAAATACTGTTTACATAACAAAAAAACAAAATAGGAAGAATAATGGAATTTAAAATGGAAACACAAAATCTAAGCAATTTTCAGGCATCATTCTGTAAAAATTAAAGCGATAAACTGATTACCACCTGTTAACATCAATTTCTCCTTCCTTGAACTATTCATCTTCATATTGGCATAACTCTTAACTGCTCGGTACACTTCACGTACAACAAGTTCCATCCTCTGGCAAAACCCACACCAACTGTTGCTGAAAAGAACCAATACATTCCTATTCCAGGATTGGCCAGAATTCTTGGGATGAGAATTATTACCAAGGACCAGCTCAGCAAAAGTATTGGTTGTAACTAGTGGAATAGAATCTGCCTCATGAAAATCCAGATTAACAAACGGTGGTCTTTGAGCATCCCTTGAGCTGGAAACTGTAGCAGCTGATTGTCGATAAGGAAGGAGCTTTCCATTAAGGAAATCATTAACAAACACAGATAGTGAAGAATAGCTGAAAACTGACTGCTCAGCTAAGACATAGTGTTGCTGAGAGTTCGGGTCAATTATGACAACTGACGGAATCTTTGATCCTCCAGTTAGAGTTTCAAGAAATCTGTACTCACCATCCAAAAAGAAAAAAGAACCAGTAAAATCTTTCTGTTGTTCATCTTCATCCATTCCTGAGTGTCTCGTCTCATCCACATGTGAACCTTGAGCACTATTAGCTGCCATACCTGTGCTATGATGATCATCCTGAGGTTCAACGGAAGATAAACTACTTTGATCTGGAGAATATTCTTTACTTTCCAGCATAACATCTTCGACATCAGAAAGATGTGGGAGTCTCTCGTGCCACCTACTGGAACTAACGGGTGGCATTTGCTTCTTATCTATTTCATCATTCTCAAGACCTTCTTCCACGGGTGTTTCTTCCGAAATTTGATTAGACTGGTCCTCACTATTTGATGGTGAAGATTCTACAACTTCAATGTTAAAATCTTTCGATAAAAGTTGAAACCCTGCATCCTTTGCAAGGGAACTTAACTTTAGCTCCTTCTTTTGCTTGACTACATAAGTCAAGATTTCGTGCAAAGAGCTACCTTGCAAATCAGGAACTAAATTTTCTAGAGTAACTTGTTGGCCCTCATTCATTATCATTATGGACATCTTATCCTTGATCGTTAATTTTTGTGATGCTGGAAAAGGCCGGAGTCTAGGATGTTTGAGGGTACTCTGTGATGCTCGGTTAGTTTCAAGTGAGCTCTTGGCAGGCCTGATAGTGGCTTGTCCACGGATTTGACTAGACATCAAAGTGTGTTGTGCCAATTCTCTCAAAGCATCAAGAGCTTCCTGACTCTCTCTTCTTATATGCATCGAGCCAGACGACCTATCAACAAAAAGAAGCATTGTAGGCCTTTTTGCAGGTAAAGCAGCCTCAATTCCGTGTGGATCATCTTCCAGCTGCATAATGCAGAAAAATTATATATCAGCAGTATAGTGAACACAATTTTCAACACACACCTATAACGGGTAACTGACCAAAACAAGTAGGGGTAGCATAAGGGCCAAGTTTTCAGGTACCTGACCCCAGTAGTAACTCATGATCTTGGTCAGAAATTTTCAGGAAAAATTGCTGCTCCTGCAAAATTCTGCCCGGGCCGGGTACCCAGTTTTATCCAAAGACAGGATTTGGGATTAAATCCTGTCCTGGCACTCTCTCTCTCTCTCTCTCTCTCTCTCTCTCTCTAGCTTGATGACTTGATGAGTCATGTAGTTTAAAATGTGTTCATGAATTGATGTAGTTTTAACAATGTTTACGTAGATATTTTAGTATAGGACAAACTACGAGTGGATATAATTCGCATCCCCTCTTCCAGCTATTCTGTTCTGTTAATCTGTGGCAGTTCTGGAGCGAATTTTGCTTCCCATATTATGTACTGACAAACTGTGACAATCCACTCTGTTAAATTAATCAAGTGAATTCTGTATATGCATGGCAACCTGTTCTATTCTGGCAATCCGATTATTGAATTCTGCCATTTTCCTCCTATTAAGGTATGCGTATATAACTAATAATTATTGATACTCGAGTTCATGAAACATTGCTGCGTCTCATGAAAAGAAGACAGTGTACATAATCCATACATACAGATTATGGCGTGTACGCTACGTATTAATTCACCAGATTGACACATACATATTCTGTTAACACATATACATGTATACATTACTCTGTTAACACAAGTTTTTTCTTTCTTCCCTTTATCAATATACATAGATGAAAATCCAGGACCTCGACCAGGTACCTAATGACTAACTGGGCAGGGATTTTTGGGACAGTATTGAGATGTGAAAATCCTGCCTGCTGGCTACCCCTAAAGACAAGACACACCATTGTCAAAGTAGAGATTCGGAGGTTGTTAGAAAGAAAAGGCCACTGCAACCCTAGAGCCCACTGGAGTGGTCAAGTGATGAAGATAATTTTATATTGTAAAGATATCGATGTATACAAAACAAAGGCATATATGGCCTCCTTGTTGACGGGCCCTTCACATATCAAAACAATAAATAGTCCATTCACAGTACCATAAAAAACCATACCCACATACACATTCCTCTAGAAATATTAAAGTAATATTTTGACTTTACAACAAAGTAGTTCTCTTTCCTTTGAAGGGGAACAATGAAAATTGGAAAGATATCATTAGTTACGATTTTAGTAACAGAAGGCAATAATGCATTAAAAAAATAAGAGGTGAATAAAACATCTTTAGTATTCCCATACCTTCTTTGGTTCCCTAAAAAAGTGCAGCGACCAACAATGGAATAAATTTTTCCAGGAGACGAAAATATTCATGCCATTACAGTACGATGATACCAATGTTACATGATTTCTCTTCTTTGATGCTGGAGTCAGGTGTGTGATAGGTATTAGATTCTAATTTTTATTATCATAGGACTAGCAAGTAGAAAACTAATTGAGCTAAAAGTCGACAAAATGAATACCTCTAGTTAAAAATGACGAGCTAATAAACGCACAGCACAAGCTATATTGAACTTTCTAAAATCTGATTTATATGTATACATACATATATATTTATATATAAGACATCAAGAAAAATATTGATACTAAGAAATCTAAGAAGCATCAATATAGAATAAGAACTTGATAGACAACTTGCCTCTAAAACAGGTGAAGCCTGAGCTTGTAGGACAGTTCTCACATCGTCAACTTCTTTGAGAACCTTTGAACAACTAGGGCATCCGGCAAAATAAACAGTCATCATCCATGAACCAGGTTCTTCAATATTTAGCAAAGGAAGAAGTGATCTATCACGAACCACAGCAAATCTAAGCCTTTCAGGAGGTAAGAAGGACTCCCTAGCAACTGTAGTTAACTTCTGCAAGAACATTTTAAATTGCTGGAATTCATATAGAGTACAGGATTCTCCAGCACCAAACGTCAAATTTTGCGCCTCCTTTACATGACTATCATTTACGAAGGTGAACTGACTCAGCCAAGGTATTCCGCTAGATTCATTGTTAATAGCACAACTGAGCTTGTCATCTTCCTCACCCTATTCAGATAGAAAAGTAACAGTTTTTACCAATCAAATAAATCTTTCATGCACTTCTTTGAGTGTCATAGGGTTGAGAATTAAGAAACTACCATCCACCTTCTTGTTATCCTTTTCTTCCACAGCAAAAGTTCCATTGTTCCCTCTGTTCAAGTCTGCTCCAAGATAACCTTTTCCTGGATGAATTTTCTTTTGTTTGTGAAAAGCATGTACGCAGAAAACAACTGGCATTACAGGTTGGTTCTCATTTTGATATCTTTTTTCACAATAAATTCCTTACCTCATCTCACTGAAAGACGTGCAAGTAGATTCAGATATTTCTTTTGATTACACAAAAATACTACGTAAGACTGACCACACAACTCTTTCTAGAAGGCACTCTTGCCAACTTATAAAATAAGTGATGCAATATAAAGACCAAACCATTAGGTGGTATGTAGAATAGTGTTAAAAGTCCTTTCACAGCATCGAGGAAAGTAATAACGTATAGGATGAAAATGAAAAGTAAGAAGATAGATATAAAATTACCTGGATCACTTTCATTCATAGTATTGTTCATGGCCATCAATCTTGGAGTCCATCCACAAAATTCCAAGAGGAGTACAGCCTTGTCAGTTGAATGAAGAAAATCTCTCAATTCTTCCGTGGTAGTTAAAGATTTAAGCGGTAGTTCATCAGGTGAAAGCGACATAACATAATGCACTGAGGACAATATCTTTTGCACCCTAAGTCTTCCCCCATACTTATAAGAGTTGGTATTATGATGGTAAAAAATTGTTATTCCATCAGTAGCACCAAGTGCATCTGCCAACATCCTCTCTACATTTCTGTATAAGACCATAAGCTTCAAGGAGCCAAACCTCTCTTCATCACTTGCAACCACATGAGCCAATTCCTTCATAAGGGCCCGTGACTCACCAGACCCTAGGCAAAGGACAAGGTCATGGAAAATGCTAAATGATAGAACAGGAGAAAGAAACAGCATAGAGATAAATGTGACATGCAGTACGATCTGACTAGAGAAAGACACATGAATTATGGGGAAATTTGTCTGGAAACTATAATGAAACCAGAGCTAGATATTTCTTTTTCGTTTTCGAAAAATTTCTTCAGCTGGGACCATAAATGTTATCGCATTTTCATTCTCCACTCCCTTAGTTTAGCTTAATGGCTAACAGTAATAATGTTCTGGACCACTTTAAGATACATAAGCCTACTGAAGTCAATAGAAGCTATACACCATGAGAATGAAAATCCATTTTCCCCAATAGCAAGCAAATTAAGCCAGGATTCAGTTAGCTCGCTTGCTAGGAAAGTACAATTAACATCTTAATTTATTAGAAAGAGAAACAAAAAATCAAAGCCGAATCTATCATAATTTCAAACTTTAATACGCGTAAACCGGCTAATTTAGGTTTCAAATCCATTCAAATATGTCCGTAGCACAGAAAGGTGATCGTTATGAATTACATGGTACGGTGACGAGCAGAAGAAGGCGAGGGTGGAGGCGAATCTGAGAGGAATAGTTGAACTTTGTCAGGATCTGCCATTGCACCTTCGATCCTTCACCACCGCTGCCGACGCAAACTACGGTGTGAGGGGAGAAAAAAGTAAGCGCCGCCAGCAGCAGCAGCAATCTGCCACTGCGATTTAGATCAGTCACACATACGCACATATGTATCTATACGCTTATATGACAGAAACTCTGAATTTATTCTAGGGAGCGGAGAGGAAGAATAATTGAGGCCTGAAAGTGGAATGGTCTATCTTCCTTAAAACCAGTACTGGTTCTCGCGACCGTCTTGATAGAAACAAAGGTTGGTCAGATTGAATTTGGCCGATTACAAATCCAATTATTATTATTATTATTATTATTATTATTATTATTTTTGGTTTCATGGGTAGAGTACAAATCTATATATATGTGTGTATCTATATAATCCATATATATAGGAGATCGGTCTTAAAACTTATAAAAGTCCATAGTTTACAAAAAATATCAAGATTCGAACTAACTATATACAAGTCAAACCTAACACATATTTCAAACTACTTGTTCAAGATTACCATAATTTACAATGCGAAATATTATGATATTTCAAGTCAATTCTGCCCGAAATACTTCGAAAATCAATTTTCTTCATGTAATAAAGATAAGAAATGAGTCCCCTGACCCAGTAAAAATTATGACCATAATAAAAGGAATAAGCTAGGGAGCAAAAGAATAATAGGTCTCTGGGTACAATGAACTTATAAAACAACTTGACATTCATGGCAATATGAGCATTTTAAAATCACCAAGGCATAAAATCAAAATTAGAAATTAAACATGAATGCTAATTTAAATAAGCTAGACTAGTGTTTGGTAGATTTATCACTCTTATATCGTCAAAATATAACATATTTCCTTATTTCTTTATTCGTCCCCTCAAGTGGCCGCTCAAGGAAAGTCACACATATATTAGGCACGTTCGACTGTGTGTCAAGAGTAGTGTTTCGAAGCCTATCTCCAAGCTCTCGCCGAACTTCCCTAAACATTAGAAAAGTCACAGGGATTAAGTCGACGCTCCGTTAATACCCAACCAATCCCCCCGGAGGTTCCTAAGGCCCAACATTCATGCATTGAGGTTGATGGAAAAATATGATTTCAAAGAAGTTTCAAACGATCTTTATATGATTACAAATGGGTATTTGGGTACAGATTTTTGAATTCGAACCTTGGATATAAGACCTTTATTAGGATCATCAAAATTGTTTTAAGAAGAGATTTGATTTTAGAGAAGTTAAATTAATGAACAAAATGTCAAATTACCCTAAGTTCTATACTCCCCTTGCAACAGTCCATTTCTCAGAATATTTAAAAATACATCTCAATGAGTTTAACGGCATGTTTTAGTTCTGTGGATATCTAAACTCGCTGAATTTTCTAATGATGACTTCCTATCGACGATCCAACGGTCGGATTTTTTATTTATACCCATTATAGGTTCACTTTAGCTACTGCCCCTGTCTTGGTAGTCTTGGCAAGCTGTCTTCTAAGGGTATTTTTTTATTATGTTTCTCTATAGTTTTGGATAATTCTGAATTCTAACACTATCTACACTTGATAACGTTTCCTACGGTATATTTTATAAGTCAATTTGATGAAAGAAAATTAGGTCTTCAAACTTGGAAAATAGAAGGTGTGATAGAGGATTGTCTCTATTTCTGACAGCTGTGGCAGGTTGTTTTCTAAGAGTGTTTTTGGTCATTTTTCTCCTTAGTTTGGGGTGATTTTTGATCCTAAGATTATCTAAACTCGATAAGATTTTCAAGATATATCATATGAGTTGATTTGATAAGAGAAAGTTAGGTTTTCAAGTCAGAAGCAGTGCTACCTGAGGGAGCTATAAGTTTATTGCAAACTCAAACCTGTTTTATAAAATCAACAAGTTGTCAATCACAAGTTGAATGATCCAATAGTTCTCTTATATCCACTAGTTCCATATTCATAATTTTTCATAACAAAGAAACTCATTCATTATTCAACACAATAGTATTAATCCAAATTAAGGGATTTATAAGCAAAGCAATAAAACAAAGGAAGCAAGATCATGAATATCAAATGAATGGAATAGAAATAGGCATAGCCATGATCCTTACCTTGATGCTAAGTGAAAAAATCTTGATTTTTTCCTTTGAACTCCTCAAACTATCCTCTTAAAACCCAATAGAATCATTTATTATCTTATTCATTCATACTTTACTATCATCTTCTAAAAATTAAACTTACTTATCAAGTTGATTGAAAAGGTAAACCTTACTAATTTTCCCTTGATTTATTTTAAAAATAGATGTATTTATGTGTAGGGTTGGTGATGAAATAGATAGAAAAAAAAAAGACAAGGGAAGATTGAAGTGAGTTGTGTTAAATTTTTTTCCTTAGAAAGCTCCCGGCCAAGAGGAAAGAAAAATGATAATGGTTGTTTTTCCTTTGCTAACATCTTTCATACATAAAATTCCTATCAATTAAAAGAAGAAAATGACATTTTGGTAAATTTTTGAAAAATGGCAATGAGTTGGTTGCATGATGAGTTGGAACACGTCGGATTGCTTCTTGATTTTAAGCACGTGGTCATTATCCTTAAGGAAGCTTGATATTTTTCTTCTAATTTTTTTTTTAGTGTGTGTGTGTGTGTGTGTTTATTGATTATTATTTTTTTATTTTATTAAAAATAAAATTTGGGCTTGAGAGTGGGCTTTGAAGTTGGGCTTAAATACTAGGGCCAAATATTTATTTGGTTGGGTTTGAAATAATATTTTGAGTTGAAATTGTTTGAAATAAAATTTTCGGTTACTGAATTGTAATATTTTTATCGTTTAAGAATTTTCGAATAATAGCAATTAAAATTATTAAAAACAACGTTAGGGTTTTGAATTTTGAAACTAATAGTTTAAAAATATAATTGTGAAAAATTTTGGGCCAAAAATGAAATTTTTTGGAGTTAACAGGGTGTTTTAAATAAATTTAGGTTGAAAAAAAAATTGGAAATAAAAATTTTTTCCCCAGAAAAATTATTCTGAATAATCGAAAAAAATTCTGGTTAAAAAAGAAATAATTTAAATAGGATTAGAAAAATTTTCGGATGAGGGATTTGGGTGATATTTTCGGAGTTGTGACATATGAAAAACATCTTGAATTTTGATAAGATTAGGTGGTAGTTCTAATCGATATGCGGTCGGTCTTATTTGTTCAGTGGTTTCAAAAGGCTCGACATATCTTGGAGTTGATTTTCCATTTTTACCTAACCTCTGAATTTCTTTTTGCGGAGTGGACTTTCAATAATATTTGATCTCCCACGTCAAACTCCAAATCTTTCCGTCATCTATCCGCATAACTTTTCTAACGATCCTAAGCTGTCTTTATATTTTTTTTTAAGATTTGAATTTTATCAATTGCTTCTTGTATCAACTCGGGTCGCATTTCATTTTCCCCAACGCCGGATGTTACCTTTGATTGATCCAAATCCCAATATAACAGTGATCTGCATTTCAGGTCATATAGAGCTTCGTATGATACCATCTGAATTGAAGCCTGATAACTATTATCATAGGTAAATTCCACCAAATGTAAATGCCTATCCTCATTTCCAAGGAAATTCAAAACACAAGCTCTAATCATATCTTCTAGTGTTTGAATACCCCTTTCAAATTGACCATCTATCTAGGGATGGGCTGTCATACTGAAAAGTAGCTTTATTCCCAGATGCTCTTGTAATCTTTTCCATAATCTTACCGTGAATTTTGGGTCCTTGTTAGAGACAATGCTTTATGGAATTTCAAGCTGACGTATTATCTCCCTGATATAAATTTCGGCTAGTTTTTTCACATTTTACTGGGTTTTGACAGGCAAGAAATGTGCCGATTTTATGAATCTGTCAATGATAACCCAGATACTGTCATAACCTCAGCTGACCATAGGTAGATCTATTACAATGTCCATAGTGATTTGATCCCATTTTCAACTTGGAATTGGGAGTCGTTGCAATTTTCCCAATGGCCTGTAGTACTCTGCTTTCACAAGCTAGCAGGTTAAACACTTCTTAATATATTCTGCTATGTCTGTTTTCATTCCTTCATACCAGAACTTTTGTCTCAAGTTCCTGTATATTTTTGTCCCACAAGGGTATACAAAATATTTAGTTTGATGTGCTACAGATAGCACTCTTTCCCTTATTTCTGCAAAAACACATGCCCTATCTGTAAATCGCAATAACCCATTTTCATTAATTCTGAATTTAGGCCTCATTGCAGCTTTAAGTTTCTATATCTAACTATCCTTTTCCTGGGCCTTCAGAATTTCACTGTATATTTTTGGATAGATGCTCATGTTTGCTAATCTTCCCTTTCAACTTAAAGCATCAGTAACCACATTTGATTTGCCAAGGTGGTACGCAATGGTGAAGTCATAATCTTTCAAAAATTCTATCCATCTTCGTTGCCTCAGATTTAGATTTTTCTGGATAAAAATATATTTCAGGCTTTTGTGATCCATATACATTTCTACCTTGGCTCCATATAAATAGTGATGCCATTTTGCCAAGGCAAAAACTATAGTTGCCAACTCTAAATCATGAGTAGGATAATTCTACTCATGAGTTTTCAATTTCCTCAAAGCATATGCGATCACTTTGCCTTTTTGCATTAGTAAACACTCGAGACTCTCTTTTGAAGCGTCAGTATATACAATGAATTCTCCTAAATTATCTAGTAGTGCAAGTATTAGGGCTGTCGTTAACCTTTCATTCAATCCCAAGAAACTTTCTTCATACTATTTATCCTAGATAAACTGTTGTTCCTTTTGTGTTAGCTTAATGAGAGGGTCGACTAATTTAGAAAAGTTTTGAATGAACTTTTGGTAGTAGCCTGTCAGTCCCAAAAAACTTCTCACCTCCGTGATTGTTTCTAGTCTTTTCCAGTTAAGAACTGCATCGACCTTTTCTGGATCAACTTCAAGTCCACCTTGAGATATTATGTGACCCATAAAAGTTACTCCCTTTAGCCAAAATTTATACTTGTTGAGTTTGACGTACAATTTGTTTTCATTAAGAGTGTGGAGAACAGTTCGTAAATGTTTCTCATGCTCCCTCTTTGATTTGGGATAGACCAAAATATCATCGATGAAGATTACTACAAAGCAATCAAGGGTAGGGCAAATCACTCTATGCATCAGATCCATGAATGCTATAAGAGCATTCATCTTCCCAAATGGCATTACCACAAACTCAAAGTGCCCATAACGAGAATTAAATACAGTTTTGAAAATATCTGCTTTCCATATCCTCAGCTGGTAATACCCTTGACGTAAATCCAATTTCGAGTATACTGTAGACCCTTGAAGATGATTAAACAATTCATTGATATGGGATAACGGGTATTTATTTTTTTACGATCACTTTATTCAACTCCCTATAATTGATACACGTTCTTAGTGACCCATCTTTCTTCTTTACAAGACCGAAGCTTTCTAAGGTGAAGAGCTTGGTCAACTAAAGTTTTTATCCAACAGTTCTTATAATTGCCTTTTCAACTCCTTCAATTCTGCTGGTGCCATTCTATAAAGGATTTTTGAGAATGACATTACTCCATGGATAGTTTCAATCACAAACTCAATCTTCCTATCCAGGAATAATGAGTTTAGTTTCTCGGGAAACACTTTTGGAAATTCATTCACTAGTTTTATATCTTTCAATTCAACTTTATCTTGAGGTTTATTTATTAAGTAGGCCATAAATCTCTATCCTCCTTTTTTGATAGTTTTTTTGGCCTTAATTGCAGAAATGGTAGGTATATCATTATTTCTGGGCATGCTGTTAGTGCCTACTCGTCTTGGCCTTCCTCATTTTCTAGGGGTTCGTTGTTTATCATAGTGCCACTTGATGCAATTGGTCTAAAATTCAAAACAAGGGACCTTATTAATGTCTTGTGGCTTCTCTGTCATATTTCAAATATTAGGGTGATAAAGTATAATAATACTCAAGATTCAAGCCAAGCTATATTACAAACGTTCAACATATTGCATTTAATATCCTTAAGTACATTTGACATTCCTTTGATTGTAAAACCATCTCTCAAGTGTCATCAAAATTAAGATGGCTCTCTAGCAAGGATCTTGCTCAATTCAATCTTTCTAGGCAAGATTTTCAACATCAAAAGTTAGTACTCTCCACCAATCACTTACAACATCATCCTATTCAATCTTGCCCAATTCAATCTACTTTGCAGGGAAAAGCATCATCCTATTACCAAGATTCACATACATATATATCACTATCCCTATTTACTACATAGGTCCTGACTTTATTTCATGGATGCCTCGCTGCATTCTACTGCAGTTGGTTCTGCATTCCAAAATTAATGTATCGCGGTGTCTTGGGACAATCCCTAACCCAATGCTAGGGGCTTCCGCAGAGTAAGCACCTTCCAAGTTTCCTCCAACATTGTCCTCAGTGTGGGAGGCACCTTTACAAAAGTTGCAACTTTTCTTTTCAGCAGCAACTGGAGCTTTGCCTTTATTGATTGCCATTGGGTTTGATTTTTTGGTCATCGTCTTTGGTTTCTTCTTATAGAAACCTTTCTTCTTTCTTTTCTTATTACTTAGGAAATCGTGTGATGCACATTGGGTTTGCTTACTGCATTTACCCTCGTCCTTAGAGATTATAAGGGACCCTTGAATTAAGTTCATAAATTTCCTTTCTCTTATATCCCTTATTATTTGAGGGATAATTTTTTTTCAAGAATTCCTACTTAAATCCTTTTCAAGTTTCTTCATCTTCGTTCCTTCCCCAATATTGAGCTACAATCTGCCACCAATGATGCGCTGTTTCTTCTAGAAGAAAGGTGGCATACTTTATTTGTTGCTCTTCCGAGTAAATTAGTACCCGAAAAATTCTCTCCATTTCACCCATCCATGGTTCTATTATTTTATTATCAGGCCTGTCCTTGAACCCAGGTGGGTTGAATTTCAAATTTTCAATAAGCAACTTATTCTCTGGATTTCCTTGATCCTTGCATCCCTAATCTACTTGTTGTCGTCAATTACTTAAACTGTTGCCATATAGCAAAGAGTTGCTCAGTTGTAGGCTTATTCCTTATAGGAGGCGTCTGCTCTTGGGTTTTGTAACTTGGTATAGATCCGTCCTGGCATGATCATTCACATTATCTAGACGGTTCATTATTTGACATGTTTCCCCTTGTGGCCATAATTATCTAAAATCGATAAATAAGTTTTCTTAGTATTACCCCAAAGCCTTTCTTATTCTACCACAAGAATTTTAATCGAATACTAAAATAAAGTCATAATATCAAAGGCCTATCTATCTTTATTTGGGTAACTTTATTATAATTGAGTCACTTTTAAGTGGGTATTTCATTGCTAATGCTTGGTCAAAAAACTCTCATCTACTCTTATATTTTAGAATTAAATGATTAACGCATAAATATAACAATTCACAAATTGGTAGGCCGCCTAATTGCAATCCGATACATTTAAGCGCTATCCATTATACCAAATGATCACAACTTAATTTAGTCCATACCTATGACATAAGTTCAAAGAGAATTCTTATCCCAAATATCTAATTTCGGTGTATCTTGGGTTCTTTTCCCCTATCTATCTACAATACAAAAAATCATGAGCAAATAAAGCTAGTGACGAAATAAACATAAAAGGCAAAATACTACGAATCTAAACTTTCAAGGTTTCCTATCCTAGGCTCTGATATCATCTGTAATACCCCAGGGACCTAGTGCATCAGCCCCTAGTTTCGGGACATTACTCGTATACATGGATACATAATCTAAACTTTAAAATCAACATGAACACAATCATTCAACATAATCGTTGCTTAACTTAACTTGAATTTATACATTATTCACTACATAAAACATACTACCCAACAACTTATAAAAGTCCATACTTTACAAAAAAACATCAAGATCCAAACTAACTATATACACGCCAAACCTAACACATATTTCAAACTACTTGTTTAAGATTACCATAATTTACAATATGAAATATTATGCAATCTCAAGTCAACTCCGCCCGAAGTACCTAGAAAATTAATTTCCTACATATAATAAAAGATAAAAAATAAGTCCACTGATTCAGTAAAAATCATGACTATGATGAAAGGAATAAGTTAGGGAGCAAAAGAATAACATGTCTTTGCGTACAATGGACTTATAAAATAACTTGACATTCATGGCAATATGAGCGGTTCATAATCACCATGACATAAAATCAAAATTAGAAATTAAGCATGAATGCCAATTTAAATAGGTTGGACTAGTATCTGGTGGATCTGTCATCCTTATATCGTCAAAATATAACATATTTCCTTATTCCTCCATTCGTCTTCTTGAGTGGCCGCTCGAGGAAAGCTATATATATATTAGGCACGGTCGACCACATGCCGAGAGTAGCTATTTGGAAGCCTATCTCCAAGCAAGATTATGAATATCGAATGAATGGAATGGAAATAGGCATAGCCATGATCCTTACATTGATGCTAAGTGAAAAAATCTTGATTTTTTCCTTTGAACTCCTCAAGCTATCCTCTTAAAACCCAAAAGAATGATTCATTATCTTTTTCATTCATACTTTGCTATCATCTTCTAAAAATTAAACTTACTTACAAAGTTGATTGAAGAGGTAAACCTTGCTAAGTTTTCCTTGATTTATCTTGAAAATAGATGTATTTATGTGTAGGGTTGGTGATGAAATAGATAAAAGAAAAAGGGACAAGAGAAGATTGAAGTGAATTGTGTTAATTTTTTTTTCCTTGGAAAGCTCTCAACCAAGAGGAAAGAATAATGATGATGGTTGTTCTTTCTTTGCTAACATCCTTCATACAAAAAATTCTTATCAATTGCAAGAAAAAAATGACATTTTGTTAAATTTTTGAAAACTATCAACGAATTGGTTGCATGATGAGTTGGAACATGTTGGATTGCTTCTTGATTTTAAGCACATGGTCATTATCCTTAAGGAAGCTTGATATTTGTTTTCCAATTTCTTTTGTGTGTGTGTGCCGAGTGTGTGTGTGCGTGTATATTTATTTATTATTTTTTATTTTATTAAAAATAAAGTTTGGGCTTCAGAGTGCGCTTTAAAGTTGGGCTTAAATAATTGGGCCAAATATTTATTTGGTTGGGTTTGAAATAATATTTTGGATCGAATTTGATTGAAATAAAATTTTCGGTTACTAAATCATAATATTTTCACCGTTTAAGAATTTTTAGACAATAGCAATTGAAATTGTGAAAAACGGCATTAAGGTTTTGAATTTTGAAGCTAAGGGTTCAAAAATTATAATTATGAAAAATTTTGGGCCAAAATAAAATTTTTCGGAGTCAGAAGGGTGTTTTAAATAAATTTGGGTTGAAAGAAAAATTTGGAAATAAAAATTCTTTACCGAGAAAAATTATTCCGAATAATAAGAAAAAGTTCGCGTTGGAAAAGAAACAATTTAAATAGAATCAAAGGAATTTTCGGGTTGTTACACGGTCATTCATTCAAATTGAGTTAGTTTTGACCAAATCCTAATTTTTAAAAATTTTAAATCATTTTTACTCAGTAGAAATTAATTATTTTCTAAGTGCAAGTCATGAGTTCGATCCTTTAAACTTGCAGTATGAATATTTGTTTTACAAAGTATCTCTACTCTAAAAACTAATAATTAGAACTCAAGTTTATATTATATATATATATATATCAAGATTAATGAAATTCAAACGGTACGAGTAGTACTTTTTGGTAATCATGGAACATTTTTTTAAAATTCTAAGACTACCTTTATCCACTACTCAATCACCCCAATCCACTACCCTTATCTCTTCCCAGTTCTTTCCTCTAATATCCGTACAACTCTTCACTTTTACAAGACATTTTTAGTGTGGAATTTTACAAAATTTGGTAAGTAACTTAACATTCATTGTTTTATATTCAATACTCGTACTAATACAAAAGTATTGGCCCTGATAGCAAATTTAGAAGGGAAGCCCTTGGGTTAGGTACCCCAAAAGATTCTAATATTAGGTATGCATGGAAGAAGTTTATAAGCATCTTTTTGTTTTTGAATTTCTTTTATAAATTTATTTCAAAAATTTTAAAGATAATTGGGCAGGCTACTTGTTTTCCTTCTTCCCAATGCTCATTAACCTCTCTTG
This sequence comes from Handroanthus guayacan, assembly GCA_014898755.1. Taxonomy (NCBI): domain Eukaryota; kingdom Viridiplantae; phylum Streptophyta; class Magnoliopsida; order Lamiales; family Bignoniaceae; genus Handroanthus; species Handroanthus guayacan. The sequence goes on from JACFYI010002273.1 coordinate 775,852, forward strand.
CTCTCCCTCACCCTTGCCCTCCTCCAACTCCACTGAACAATAAATTCCAAATAATAAATGCATGATTAATGACAAATAACACTTCAATTAATTATTTTAAAGAATTCAATTGCTTTCTGTGATGATCCAAAAAATTTCCTTAATTTTAATTAAATAATTTTCCTTCAATCCAAAAATTTATTATCTTTCAATGCGAAAATTTTTTCGATTTTCTTTACGACTAAATTTCTTGGTAAAGAAAACTTTGTTTCAAAAATTTCTTTCGGTCCAAAATTTATCTTAAACATTTTAATAACTTCAAAAATAATATTTTAGACTCAAAAGATTTTTGTAATTACATTTCAACCCCTAAGTTTTAAAATTTTAAAACCTAACGCCATTTTAAATGATTTTAATTACTATTGTTAAAAAAACTTTAAAATGGCAAAATTATTTCGATTTGATGATAAAAATTTTTATTACAATCAAATGAGGCCCAAAGATATTATTTCTAATCCAAATCCATGCATAAATGGCTCAAGAGTAGAGCCCAAAAACTTTCTTTAATTTTCAAAGTCCCAGCCTAATTAGCGAAAAAAAAGAAATTACAGCCCTCGAACTCGGCACATGCACACACACCTACACTATGTGAAGACAAAAGCAAAGAGATAAGAGCATTCGGGAAAAAGAATTAAAAATAAGAGAAGACATTGTCCAAGTCATCCCACTTATTCACCAACACCATCATTTCTAACATTAAATACCATACACTCACTATTGCAAAATACCCCTCATGTATGTATTTTTGAAGTGTATATACTCAAGGATTGAAGAGAAGAATTACACTTTGTCTTCCATTTTTCTTGACTTGACCGAACACTTGAGGGAACAAGAACAAAAATTTTTCTTCTAACTTTCATCCATTTTTCCATCAAACAAACTTAAGGGAATTGACAAGGGACTTCTTCCCTTACCTAAATCACTAAATTTGGTAAGTGTGAGTCGAGTTTTGAGTAGTTATTAGCTTATATTTAAGTGAGTTTAAATAGTTCTTCCTTGATTGTTAGGGATTATTTGAAGATTTGAAGGGAACTTTTGGAACCTTTAGATATTTGGATTGCAATAGAAGTAAAGATCATGATAATCCCTACCTTGTCTTGTTAACCCATGATTTGTGGTTCTATTTTTCAGAAATCCATTGATTATGTGTTTATTGGTATGATTCTTGATTTTTATAATCGGCTACTTACTTGGAATTACATGATGAACTATCATGTTAATTATTGATTGAGCTTGATTTAACTTTTGTATATAGAACCATAAAGATGAACTTGAAGGTTATAAGAAATTTATAAGATCATGACACTTAGATTTGGTAGTTAGATGATTTTATGAAATAAGTGAAGTTTGAAAATATTGGTTTTGCTCTCAGGTAGCTATTTTCAATGTACATACCTCACTTTAAAAAAATTGAAAATCCCACTTATACTACTTAAAAAATTGCATATAAGGTATTGCTGAAAATCTCATCAAGTCTAGATATTTTTAGAACCAAGAATAACCCAAAAACAAGAAGGAAAATGGTAGAAAAATTCATTTGAACCTAACCTGCCATTTCGGCTAAAACAAAGGAGGCCTTTGTCAAACCTTCAACTTCAAAAATTTGTAACTTGACCTCTTTATATACGAAAAATCCATAAAATACACTATTTAAAACCTTATTAAGTATAGTTAGTGTTAATATTAAGAACTACTCAAAAACATAAAGGAAAATGACCAAAAATCTCTTTTGAACCTAACCTGCTAGATTTTCCCAGGGAGCAGGGGAGCTACTGAAGTGAGCTATGACACATCTCTCACTTTCAAAATGTTGAAACCCAACTTTCCTTCAACAAATCAGCCTAAAAAATAGCAGTTAGAAATGTCGTTAAGTGTAGATGATATTAGGCTTAAAAAACACTGAAAAACATGGAGAAGCACACGTGGAATCATTTTAAGAACTTAACCTGCCAAAGTGACCAAAGATTACAGTAGAATCTTAGGTCAATTTGAAAATTTTATAACTAAAGAACTGCTCGTCGGATTTTCAAAATAAAACGACCATTAGATAGCTTGTTGAGTTTCGATAGCAGTCGAACCAAGTTGCCAATTTTAGCTCATTGGAATATATTTTAAAATAACTGAGAAACCCACTGCCGCAACTGGAACCTATAAAACTTGACCCACTTAACATTTTTCATAAAAACCACCTTTTAAGATCACATCCCACAACTCTCAAATCTAATATGATGATTCAAATAATGCTCCTATACCTCTGGTTCAATTTCCTAAATTCTCGTACCCAAACACTTTAATTTTAATACCATATTTGATTGCATGGAATTTCTAAGCTATATTTTTCTAGCGATAACTTTAATGCATGATTGTTGGGCCCTGGGAATCTCAAGGGGGATTGGTTGGGCGTTATGACACATCAACCTTATCCCTGCGACTTCTCTAATGTTGAGGTAATTAGGAAGGGACTTGGAGGTAGGTTTTCAAATAGTTATGATCGGCATGTGGTTGATCGTGCCTATTGCTTAATGGCCTAATTCGGGCTGCCGCCTGAAAGGCAATAGAGGGATAAGAAAATTGTTATTGTTTTGACGATATAAGAGTGGCAGATCTACCAAATAATAGTTCAGCCCAATTCATTTTGACATTCATATTATAGTTTGTACTTTGAAGTACGATTACATTGTATTGAATTTTTTCGTTATGAATATCAAAACTGTATTGTTAATGATCAAGTAAAACCTATTATTTCTTGATTCCCAAATTTTCCCATACGTCATGATCTTTATTAAGTCTCTCGACTTATTTAATTCTATCACCATGTATAGGTGAATAAATTGGAGAGATACGCTTGTGTTTTGTTTTCTCTTTCATTGTGTACGATCACACTAGCGATGCACGCATCGAGTTTAGTGTCCATGTGCATCTTTTTCTCACTAGATTACCCCGAGGATAGACCATAACCACTGATACGTTAGTTTATGGGTAACAAGTTGAGTAGAGAATTGTAACGCCCCGGGTCCTAGTGCACTTCCACCCTAGTCACCGGGACATTACTC
>JACFYI010002273.1:809513-826166 GCA_014898755.1 Handroanthus guayacan
GTGTCCCGAATCAAAACCGGGACGGGACCGGGACATGCAAAATCCCGACTTGTCTCGTCTCGTGCTGACCCCTAGTGCTTACACAAAGTTCACGTAACATAGTGCCTCAAGATACCAATGGCGAGAAGTGTAACATGGATGAAAAATGGGAGGACGACCTCCGAATCCATTATCTCATGATAGGGGCTATGAGCAATGAACTTCAAAAATGTCATAAAAATATGAAACATGCTTCAAATATTTTCACTCACTTAAATGAGTTGTGCTTAATACAAACTCGTCATGGATGGTTTATGGCCTCCATGGATTTAGGGCCCATGAACATGGACTTGTGATGATCGGGCTTACCGAGGAGCTCAATAATCATGATGTCATTATGGACAATGATCTTTATGTTGACTTGATTCTTCAGTCATTACCTAACACGTTTAATCAATTTGTGATGAATTTCAATATGAGCAAATTAAAAGTGGCGATCAATGAGCTTATCAATATGCTAGTCATTGTCGAGGCAATGATGAAGAAAGAAAAACCATAAATAGTTGCTTTATGTAGTAAATTCAGAAAGGGTAAGTAAGGCAAAAAGGGGGAAAAAAAAAAAAAAACAAAAGAAAGGTTCTTCTAAGTGAAAGGAGTAAATTGCACTTTGCTCTCCAACTTTTAGAGTACTTCACTCTTTTCTCCCCAACCTTTGTGAGGGATCAATTTGTCTTCTAACCATTGAAAATGTGCATTTTCTCCCTATTTCGTATTATCTAATGATATATTCCAGAATATTCTGGATTGTGCACTGGTTGCTGACTTGTTGGAGGGTGTTTCTGCCATTTAATACTAAAGCAAGGATTTATTTATAATAAGACCCAAAAAAAGAGTCATTTTAGCTATCTTATTCTATCCATTGATAGCAACTGAAAGCTGAAGAATTGGGGGAAAAATTATGGCGAAATCATGGCTCAAAAAAGTAGGGCTAAAGTAGTGCATTCAAAATTGAAGATATTAAGAACCTATGGAAGGAAGTTGCTACTATGGGAGATCATATATCATAAAAACTTCATGGACGGACTTCAATTCTAGAAGAAGATACTCTATATATTCCATTTTTTGGGTTAATAAAAAGTTTCACAAAAAGCATATTTCTAAAAAAATCCAAAAGTTGAAGGAAATGCAAAAGGAACAATAGTAAATGAAGATGAAGATGAAGAATTTGAAACAACACTGCAATTTAAATTACTTGTTTTACGAATATATTTGAAGCTTTATTTTCACTTAACCATTAATAAAGTTCTCTTCTTTTTTGTTCTTCTGGAGATGGAATCTACTGTTTTTGCACCAGTTTTATGTTGCTACAAAGTGGGCCAGAACATTTCATTTTCTTGTTTTTTTTTTCTTTTTTTTATTCATTTGCTCAAGGGTTTGCTCCTTTTTCCCCGTTTTCTTGATTTTTTGGTTGGTCTTTTCCTATTGAATCCTTGCTTAAGTATTAAATTATAGAAATACCCCCCAACAAGTCGGCAATCAATGCACAAATTGAAATATTTTAGAATATACCGCTAGATAATACTAAATAGGGAGAAAACACACATTTTTTAATAGTTGGGAGACAAATCACATCCTCACAAAGGTTGGGGAGTAAAGTGTAAAACACTCTAAAGGTTGCAGGCAAAGTGCAAATTATTTAAGTGGAAACATTTCAGAGGAGTCAAGAAGAAGAAACCAACCAAAAGGATGATAAGTGCTTTTATTGTGGAAGGCCGAGGCATTGGAGGAGAAATTGCAAGAAATACTTGGGCATCCATTAAGAACAATATGTTCTTTGTGGAAGTTAACCTATCAATTAATAGCTCTTTTAGGGTATTTGATACTACTGATGAGTCTTACCTTTGTAGCTGGTTATAGGGGATGAAGAAAAAGACAATGCTAAGTAAAGAGGATGCAATCCTTCATTTAGGCAATGGAGAAAAGGTTGCAACCAAGGTCATGGGCATAGTTACTTTAATTTCTCATGGAATGAAAATTGTTTTTAGCAATTGCTTATATGTACTTATTTTGATTTTTGTTTCAGACAATGAAGCATATGAATATTTGTTTGAAAACGGGAAGTGTCATACTTTAAAGAATGATTCTTTAGTTGCATTGGTATATTAGCAAATGATTTATGCACACTTCACTCCAACTATACTCTCCCACAAGTTCAACAAATAACAAAAGAAAATTAAATAACCAAAATGACGCACACTAGACTTGGGTATTTTTCTAAAAATAGAATAAGTAGGTTGGTTACTTTTAGTACACTCGATTTAGGTTACTTGGAGAAGTTACCAACTTGCAAATCTTCTTTAAAATTGTAAAAAATTGGGTTGGGCATATAGCCCATAACCCAATAAGACATCCACATTAAATCTAAGCCTATAAGTTGTGCTTAGGGTTTTATGTGCTGGGTTCAATAAATAAAAGAGTCTCTCTTCTATGAAAAATAGACCTAACTCATGCCCTAGAAAGAAAAACTCTCTCAAACCTATTTTTCCCTTTGCGGCCGTTCTTGGAGTATCACCTATTTAGGCTCAAAAGGTTTAAAGTGTAGAAATATATGGAAGCTCTAGTAGCAATCCACGAAGCGTGAAGGATATATTTCATGCAATATGCAGGAAAATATTGTTCATGCGCAAAGGTTCGTAGATGGGTCAAAATTCGGGTGATTTTTCAGATCCGATGCGTAAAGTAATTCAAATCACTCACCTTTTTGTGGATTTAAATTTTCCAACAGTGGTATCAGAGCCTCCGTGGCTCGATCTCGCCATTTTTTGGTTAAATGATTTCATGTGCATTCTTATTTGCATTTACAAGTATTTGAAACTCCTGATTTAGTCAAAGTATGAAAAATTTCATGAGTTTAATAGTCCTAAATTTCTTTTTTCGTGATTATGTGTGAATCATTGTATATATCTTTTATAGATTCGTATATTTTAGGACTATAAAGTTATTTCTTGAGAATTTTGATGTATGATTTTAGAAAAATTACATAAGATTCAAAAATCACGAACAAATTGATGTGAATTATGCATATAAAAAAATGGCCACACAGTGTCTGGCCGCAAATTTTATTTTTTGTATTATCCACCCGACTCGTAGAACAATATTGGCACCGGTGCTGTCTCTGAGCGATTAAATATATCTAAAAGGACAACTTGACAACATAAGAGACTTGCTCCAATGGTTGGCAATCTGTCTTGCCATTATTAGGTCGCTGGTTCGACTGATGTGCACTACAAGAAAAAGTGCTATAAATGCACTTGAAAGTGTGGGGTGAAGGCTTTGTTACTACACATATTCTCAGACGACAGTTTTAACATGTGTAGTAACATCTAGTGTAGTAAAAATCTTATACTACACTTGCAAGTGTAGTTACATGATCTAATCATGTAACACTTCAAAGTGTAGTAACAACATGTCTCATACTATACTTCTAAGTGATGTTACAAAATCTAAAATATAATTAAAAATCTTATTATGCTACACTATAAAGTGTAGTAATATACACCACTACATTTCAAATTGTAGTAAGAATTATTTTATACTACACTTCAATATGCCACTTAAAATTTTAAAAAAATGTTAAAAATATCTTACTATACACATAAGTGTTGGGATAAAAAAAGAATTTCTAAATGATTTAGATACCTAATCTATAAATAAGTAACAAATCTTTATATATGCACAATTCAACTATCAAGAAAAATAAATTGGGTAGCATTGGCATTGAAAAATTAATAACAATAAAAAGAACAAGTGCACTATTTTTCATTCATCAAAATAATTCGCAACATTACACTATTACACGCAACTTGGTCAAAAGTTATCCAAGTAAAATAGAGAAACCATTCATTCACATCCTCAATTATCATATATTCAAGAAGGAATCCGAAGATGTACAAAAATTTATCTATGCCAAAAAAACTTCATCTCCATGCATCATCTATCCAAGAGAACAATCTTATCAATCTTCAACTCGCACCACCTTCATTTGAAATATCAAGTATAAATATAAGAATATTAACAAAAATGCACTATTATACTTAAAAACAAATTGTAAAAGTTGAGTAATGAATAGTTCAAACATACCAAATTACAAGACCAAACAACAATTGCCCCATTGGCTTCACCAATTGTTTGGAGCATAAATGATGATCGTATCAAACGCTCATCACGTTCCATGCCCACAATTATATGTACAAAACACCAATTCTTTCTTAATTCTTCACCTCCAACAATTGTAGTAGGATCCATGCTACGTAAATAACCTTTGGCCATGATTTTCCTTGGATTAGTAACACTTAAGAGCACAACTGAACAATTCACCTAAATTGAAAAGACAAATATATTATAAGCTATCCAAAATACAACAATATATGCCAAGTATCTCGATAACAACCCAAACATCACAAACTCAAATTGTAAAGGCAAATATATCACAAACTATCCAAAATACAACAATATATGCCAATATCTCCAAAAAAATCATAACTATATAAGCATGAGAAAAAAGAGAACTATCCAAAATATAACAACATATGTCAAATATATCCACAAGAATCCAAGCTGTGAAGGTAAATAATTTGAGTTTAGTTGATGATATAATAAAGTTTACAAGAAACTTATGGAGTTTTATGCTCTGTAGAAAATAGAATAAAGAATTCAAGTTGTATTAGATATTTACCTCAAGAGGTAGAAGGATATTTGGTGTAGTTGAGGTTGAGATCATATGGTCTTGATGAGATGATGATGGAGGATTAGAGGCAAGATGTGGGCTCACATCATCCAAACCTTGTCGACTAGCCATTTGATGTTTGTAAATTCCAAATTCCTCATTAAGCTTTTTTGTTGCTGCCCTATTTTCCATAAGCATTCGATAGCAAGCCTTAGGTGAAGGAATCACCTCAAACACATCAGTCAAAGTGACACCTAGGCCTAACATACGAACATGTCCAAGTTTAATTGATTTAGTGAAAGAACTATATCTAATATTATGTGCGGCAAAACTGATTTCAATTAAGCTACACATTTTTTTCCTTTTAAAAGGATTAATGTTGGTTCCTCGATGTTCAGGTACTCAATTAAGCTACACTTATATGCGTATTACTTAATATTTGATTAGATCTCGCCTAATTCTCTCTAATATATTTCATGTAAAAGTTTAAGAAAAGTAAAACATTACTATAAACCTACGGAAATAAAATTTAATACAAAAAGAGAAAGAAAACCAATTGATTATACTCACAATTGAGATAAGCTAGCTAAAATACAGAAAATATGCAAAATGAATTAATATGCCCACTGCAGGGAAAGAAAACCAATTGATTATACTCACATTTGAGATAAGCTAGCTAAAATACAGAAAATATGCAAAATGATATTATATAAACACTGGCCTAAGTTCCTAAGTTTCTGATATGGAGCACAACTACGCAAGCTAATTAATATGCCCACTGCAGAGAAAGAAAACCAATTGATTATACTCACATTTGAGATAAGCTAGCTAAAATACAGAAAATATGCAAAATGATATTACATAAATACTGGCCTAAGTTCCTAAGTTTTTGATATGCAGCACAACTACGCAAGCTCATTAATATGCCTATTGCCTCAACTAAAATAATCATGTCAAAATTAATGCTATAGGATGCATAAGTTTTAGATCCGAAAAATAGTATAGTTTCTACTATATAATCTTCAACTTCCACTTATCATATGAAGGAGGTTGAACTTTCCAAGATTCACTTAAATATTATGGAGCAATAAGAATGTGGCACTCTTAATGGAGCAAAATATTCCAAGATAAACAGTAATAAACGATAAAATCTGCTCAAAATAACAAATTCGTTTACAACTCAGATATAATTCACTTAAAATTCAAAAACAAGTCAAATATAATTCTGCTCATGATAAAAGTACTATAAATTACACAAATTGAGGCAACAAACACTTACAGCTCCTCTTCATCCTCTTCATCCAAAAGCTCAAGCCCTGTCCAAATAGAGTACTTAACAATCACCAGAAACTCAAGAACAAAAAAAAATTTGAAGGCAAGATATTAGGTTCTTGAAATGAAGTTGGAAACCCCATGATTTTTTCATTTTTTCAAAGAGAATAACACAATCATTTTTTCATTTATTATGACAATAATACAGAAAATCAGTACCATTCCTTGAATCGATTGAGTTCCCACTCCAAAAGATATCTATAGTTAAAAAAGATGGATTTATTTGAGGATTCTAAGATATAATAGAAGGGAAGATGGGGTGTGGCGGCAGTAATCGGTAAGGAGAGCTGGAAAGAAAACAAACAGAATGGGGAAGGAGGAAGGGAGGGAGGGAGAGAGAGAGAGAGGGATTGACGGGGGAAAGGGAGGAAGAAAGAGGCTCTGCAGACAGTGGAGGAAAACAAGACAGTAGAGGGATGGGGCAATGACCAAGGCTGGAAATGGAGGGAAAAAAAAAAGAAAAAATAAAAAAAAAAAGGAAAGGGCTGGAAATGGCTGAAAATTTGGGCGTCAAATCAAGAAAAAAAGAGCTATGGAATAGGAAAAAAATTAAATAAGATATTAAATTTTAGGTATTACTATACTTGATAAATAAATGTGGTGAGAAGTCATTATTACAACACTTGTAAAAAAGTGTAGGGAAATAAATGTAGTTATAACACTTTTTTCTTGTAGTGGTGGCCCTATCTACTGAGATGTCGTGCTGACGTGGCAGAAGTTGTTGATGTTGTACTCTGACATGGTGAGTAATGCTGACGTGGTGTGCCAAGTGTTAATGACTCAGGATTTACATGTTGGGCCAACCTGGAAAGCTGTGGACGTGGCGCCTACATGTGCTAGTGTGGTAAGCTGACATAATAGTAGTGATGATGTGGCAGCCAAGGTGGCTATAACTCAATGCTGATGTGGCGCTCACATGTGTGCAATGCCCTAGAATCCAGGACCTCCTGTCTCGAGGCCAGCAATGCGACCTGTGGGCAGGTGGACCACTAGCGAATTAACAGAAATACAAGGGTAATAACCAAACAACATACCAACATATCTATATAATTCTGAAAATTCTCAATATCTATTACAAATTAGAATCTCAAGGCTACAAGTACCTAAAAGCGAAACATAATATAATGCGCTAATTTCTCAACCTAATACAATTATAATAGCTACAGGCCATTTACAACAATATTCATGTAAAACCATCATACTAAACCAAATAAAAGAGCATAAAATTGAACTAACGAGCTCCAAATGCGTATTCACCTACACATGATAATATATTTGAATAAATTCATTGACTTAGTAAGAATCATAGCTATAGAATGGTAAAGAATAAGGGGATTCTACGAATTTAGTGTAGAGTGCAAACGAGGGTAATAAACGAGTTAAAAGTGCCGAACGGTTGTGGTAAATTAATAATCAAACATAATCGAGTAACTTTTACAAGAGTGTAAAACAAATCACACAGCCATATAGAGATCCAATAAAGGGGTATAGAGGCAACAATGCAATAGATGAAATAAAACATGCTAAACGATTGTGATAAATTTTATAAACAAACATAAACGAGTGACTCAATGAGAGCGTAAATCAAACGAGTACCTCAAATATGAGCGTAAAATAATTCACACAATCGTATAGCAGAGGCTGAACTAGTATTTGGTGGATCTGTCACCTTTGTAACTCTAATTAAGCACGATTCCTTATCCCTCCATAGGGTCTTTCCCTTGAGTGGCCACTCGGAAGGATAACCCAGCCAACAATATGACACTATCGACGTGCCACGTGTCATAGACTAGTCCTTGGAAAACCAACCTCCAGGCCTCCACGGGACTATCTAAAATAAGAAGAAGCCCATCAAAAGAGCCCATCAAACGAGGATAATATACACAAGGCTACAAGGATAAAATAATCGTCTGAATTAAATGAGCAAAATTTCAAATAAGGTTTGGACGTTGTCAATCAAATCAACATACAAAAGTATTTTGAGGTAATGATAATCATTTGAATTTGAATTTTCAAAGTTCAAACAGGGTTCGGATATTTACAAATCATTTCGAATCGAATTTTGAACACATAAGTTATATATTTGGATTTAGGAGAGCTTAACGGAGTGAAATACGGACGAAAAAAGACAAAACGGGTCAAAATAGGACTTAAAAACATTCTGGAATGGATGCCAACGCGGATAAAATGGATGCGGACATACCTGGAGTAGCCCAATACTATTGCCTTGGGCACGGTCGCGCCAAGCAATTTTTTAATTTTTGACAAATTGTTTTCTAGAATCCTTAACATGTCAGACCTCCAAAAGTGCAAAAATTAGACTTAGTTTGTTCTACTCATCATCAAAATTTTTATTTTTTAAGTTTTGGAAGAAATTTTGCGAAAATAGCAATTTTTGTGTTCTTGAGTTATCAAAGTATTTAAGCCTTCTTTTGTCCATGATTTTAACTCCAACAAACCTCCAACATATACAAGGAAGCAATAGCATATGATAAAAACAATGATTTAACAAGAACAAGTGTCCAAAGTAAGGGAAATTTCATATGGTTTTATCAACAAAATTCATCAATGCAAATATTGGTTTCAAGTTCAAGATAGCCATTCCATAATAGTGAATCAAGGAAATGAAAAAATCATAATTCTTACCTCAATTCTTTAGTCACAATCCACAATATGCTCCAAGCAAAATACCTAATCACTCAATATAAAAATCTCTACGTTAATCATATCACCAAGAACGGCAGTCTCTATTCCAAAAATTTTATCTCAAATTTTCTAATTGTTTAATGGTGAAATTTACTTCTACCATTTTTTTAACTCAATGATCTTTCTAATGGAGGCCTCTAATCAACGATCCAACGATCGGATCTTCGCCTATATTTGTTTAAATTTCACCCTTGCTATAGTACCCTGTTTCTTAGATGACCTAACATGTTGTGTTCCATCAACAATTTCAACCACTTTTCTCCATATTTTTGAGTGATTCTTCATTCTAACATCATTTATACTCGATAAGGTTTCTAAGGGTATATTATATGAGCCAATTTGATAAGATTAAGGTATGTTTGGGAGCTTTAAAAGTTGAAGGTGAAGCAGGGAACATAAGTGGATCCGAGAACAAGGTTCTTTGTGTGTGTTGAAATTCAATCGTAAATTTCCAATTTTCAATATTTCTATCCCAAATCTACATGTTATTATAAGTCAATCATCAAAATCCTAGATCAATTAATATAATAGGTCATGAGACAAATAATGAAAAATTATAGAAATCATGAACCAACTAAAATTCTTACCTCTTAAGCTAGAATCCAAAGTTGATTGCAATTACCTCCAAGCTTAGGTTAAGTTTTCCTATAGAATTCAAACCATAAGTTATGTCATCTTATTCCATCAATCCTTAATCATAACATCCTAATTAAAATCTGAGAACTTACCAAGTGATAACTTTACTTTGTTTTCCCTTTTTGGTTACTCTCAAAACTTGGAATAAAAAGAATGAGTTGTTCTTAAAAATGGAAGACAATTTTTTTTAAGTGAAGCAAGAAAGAAGAAGAGGAGCAAGAAGGAAGAAGAGAGTGGAATGAGTTGGTCTTGAACGCAAATGAAATTTTATGGAAATAAAACAGGGTTCATGTGGCATTTTCCAAATTGTTTTGCTCTTATCTCTTATCACTTGGTGGAGAATAAATCACATTATAAAACAATAAATATCATAATCTTTGGGGGTTGTGGTTGCAAATTGTGTGTGTGTGTGTGTGTCCAGATGTGTGTGGGTGTGTATATATATCTTGTTTTTATATAATATACTATTTAATGTATAATGCATGTATAATTTAGGGAGAAAATAGGTTGGGTTTTGATATGATTTAGACTCAATTTTTGGACTAAGAATTATTTCTTGGGCCAAAATAATATATTTGATAGTTTTTGGTGTAAAATAAATTTTTCGAAAGTTATAAAATATTTTTGGTTATGAGAAAAATCTCAAAATGGTGAAAAATCTGCTACCGATTAAAGTTTTTCTCAAAAATATTTTAAAAACATTATCAATTAAAAATCAAATGTTTAAAAATTAGATTAGGAGAATTTTCGTTTAAAAATTTATTTAGAAAAATTCTCTCATTTTAAAATTTAATTAGGAAAATTTTCGGGTTGTTACAATGTGCCAGCATGTCGCTAGCACAGGCAAGAAATGCACTGAGTAAGTGACAAGTGGCGTCTATGGGGCTCACATGTGGCGTTGACTTAGCGACACGTGTGTCCAGAGAGTGCCGAGATGGCGATAAATTGGAAGTTGACATGGCAGCTAATTTCACATAATGATCACAAATTTGATTTGGATATGTACTAGAAAGTAAGGAATGCAAATGAATTATTAGTTTTATGTGGTGGTTGGGCCACTTAGCTTTAGATCTTAGCCTTTTGTGTGGACTAGTGTTCAAATCCCTTTCATGACATAATTTCATGCTATCTTTTTGGAAAGAGAATTTATATGGTGATGAATACTTTTCCCATTTTCTTGATTTTATGTCATTTACCATTATGTGCCGATGAATCCATAAATTAAACATTCTATAGCATGTGATTTAAAATTATTTATGTGATTGCTTGTTTGAATATATAAGTGTTAGCATGCTTATCAGTTGCGATGAATATTATTTCTGAGAGTTGATTTTTGGTTGCTTGTATTTATTATGTGTATTTATTTATGTTTTTCTCATTGATGAATAAGTTTTGTAGATATGGTGGTAATACGGTATCCCCAATTTGTAGAATGATATATTAGGCCTAAATCAATGTAATCTTCTTGTTTTTAGATCAATGTAGTAGGCCTCATTTGTTGTAATCTTTTCCTATTTTCAGTTATGTATTTAATATGCTATTTTTGGAAGGCATTGTAATTTTGGGGGGATATGTTTCGTTGGTTGCCACCATAGGCCAAAATTATCTAATCAACATGATACAACAATGTCAACCCATTTTTTTCCATGCTATTATTTTATGGACGAATTATTATTTTATTCAGGATCAGTAATTATTATTTTATTAGCCTAAATTGCAAAATTTTCAATTTCGCTGAATTTAAAAAAATAATAAATAATTATTTGGATCTCAAATAAAATACTATACCAATACTATGTATATGCAATTAGTTTATCTTTAGACTAACTCACCATATATTTTTTTACAAGTCAATTGAGTAAGAAAAGTGGAAGTGTTGTCAATATTGTTGCAATTTAGATGCTGACAATCAATATAGGATCAAATAAAATTGCGCTTTAATTTGTTTAAGCTGCAAAAGTGAGATTTTAATTAAGGAGTTTGAGCTCTATTTCGGGATATGAGTTTGCTCATGAATATGAGGTTCTAACTACCATTAGTTGCTATTTCAGGCAGACTTAAAGGTAGTGTAATTTGTGCAAGTCAAACAAAAAAAAAAAAATGAAGAAAATTGCCAACTTTGAGGCCGATTGACAAGAAATGCACAAGTAATTGCATTTGTCGCTCATGCCACCATCATAAGATTGCTACAATAAATGTTGGTGCAAGTAAGGTGAGCTGGATAAAGCAATTGTTAAATTAGAACCGCAAATTGATCCAATGAAATGACAAGATGTGTCGCTTTAGTACTAGAGGCAATTAAACATGAACTGATTTCAAGTGTTGAGCCTATAATGAGATTGATCATTTCACTCGTAATTGTACTAAGAAGAAATGTTACTACTAGAAGCTCTCTCATTAATTTGCTATGGTTTCCAATTCTCTCTTTGTAGATTGTAGATGTTGGTAAGATATAGCATACGATTAATGATTGAGCAAATAATTAAACAACTTCTAAATGTTGTGCAGCCATACATGGCGCAGAAGATGAGGCATTATAACTTGAGTAGTGCCACCTCGAGCTTTACAAACGGTAAGAGCCACCGTGCAGAAGTCACTAGCTATATGAGTAGCCTAGATTGAGTTTAAACATTTTAAAAACATCAGTTGAATAACTTGATTTGTCCACATTCCTTGTTGCATTGGCTTATGATATTTCTCACACTTCGTTCATTAATGATTTGCACTATACCAAGGCATGTAAGAATGGGAGAACGACTACGATAGCTAGAGGAGGCTTAGTTCCTTACTTGCTAAAGTCAATTTTTCTTATGCAAGGTCTTCTAGTGGAAAAAGTCTGCTGAGAAAATGGAAGAGGGCTATTTATCCTCTAGAGCTAGTCCACTGAGATGAGTGCGGACTAATGATTGTGAGGAACTAATGTGCAATTTATTTTTCTTTCTCTTACTGTTTGCACTATAAGTGCATCAATTATTTTGCTTGTCAGAAGTGCTAATTTTAGAGCAATTCCTGGTAGAGATAACGAGAAAAGAACATTGTGGTTCGATGTAATAATGAAAAGCAAGAACATATGTCCAATTAGTTTGGATAAAAGTTTGGAGGAAAATAGAATTGCAAGTTAATGATTCCAAACATTTTGCAGTTGAATAGACTCACAAAATAGGATGAATCTAGCACTTCTAGAAATGGCTAGATTAATGATGGCGCAAATTATATCTCATTTGAGAGATATAGTTCTGATTGCAACCTACAATATGAAATATATGTCTCCATGTAATTTCTCCAACTTTTTATGAGGTACGGTATGGTTGCGGCCTAAATTGTGGTATGAGCCTAAATGAATAGACATGATACGTTCTCACAAGGTGATGAACACTATATTGGAGAAATGATAACGGCTAGGCTGCACAGTGAAATTATCCTCGAGAAGGATTTTACGAGTATATATGAGGTCAAATGAAATCTTGAACTATATGGGTTCAAGGTCCTTATGAGCACCTATTTCTCTAGTGAGGGTGAGTTTCTGAAACTTATCTAGCAATCGCTAGGAATAGTGGGAGCAACACTAAATTTAGTGGGAATATCTCACTTGATGAAAGAAACTCTCAAAATCCAGGAGCAAGTAAGGAGCATTCATAATCTATATAAGATTAAGCGGCCTTCCTTCATGAACTTATTGGATGTATTGATGAGCCAACTTAAATTTTGTGATTTGACTTACACCTTAAGTGAACAGCTGCTAAAATGGCAAGTTGTGCCTAAATAGCTAAGAACAAGATCAGAGAGCCAGTTGATCTTTTGTCTAAGTTCAAAACTGCTAAAACATATGGTTTTGGAAAGTTAACGAGACATGGATGAATTGATTGATAAATATAAAACTCAAAGAATGATAGAAATTGTACACCTTGAAAAGGGTATACTTTAAAAGAAATGGTCTCCTTGTGTGGCGAGATGTGCCTCTATTTGCCAGTACTGTCAATTATCGCCCTTTTAGTCTAGGTTTGTCCTAGATTAAAAGATTTGACATATTCAAATGATCACTTGACAAGAAGGTCTATGTTGATCATTTAATAAGTTTGAGAAAAATAGGGTAAAAACGCAAAGATTAATGCTTAAGATGTTCCATTTGCAACTTGAAAATCACCAGGTAGTGATATTATCTATTTCATCGAGCTATCATATTGATAGGCTTAATGATAGTCGAGTAAATCACCAAACATATGTCAAGATCAGTGGAATAGCTTTGTTTTGCCATAAATAGGCAATAATGTAATAGCTATGAGTGACATAGAGTTGTCGCCACCTAGAAGTGGCTATCCTTTACATTTGAAATGGGTACAGAAGAAGTTAGATGCATAACTGATATTGAAGCACCAAGCCTTGAGTTTGCTCTTAAGGTGGTGTTTATGCATTATACTAATCCTATTGACACTCCATGTTCGAGAATATGTTCTTAGTTAAAGAAATGCTTATAAACAGAAGGAGAAAAGAAATGCAAATTGGTGTTATTTTAAATAAGAGCTGTAGAAAGTCTGATGAGCACTGTGTGTACTCGAGTAGTTCTGCACTTTCTAATGAAAATGGTGAGTGGATATCAAGTGACCTTGATGCAAAATTGCGATGCGGTCAAGTGAATACTTTGATATCTAAATGTGAATGGTCTAAGATTGTTCAAAAAAATATCTAGTTAATTGAGATTTTTCAAGATGATGAGCATTCTGGGGCACACTTATGAGGTTTCAATTGTCTTTGTGATGATAGAGCCATTTTGTTGTATGCTTTAAGTGCCTAATGTCGTTGGCTGACTAAACCATACTAAAACTAGATATTGCTACCCCTGTGAGAGCATTGCGCAAGGGTTGTTGTTCTCAGGCATATTTCTTTAAGCAGCATAAGTGCTTATCCCTTTATTAAGCTTTTGTGTAGAGATACACTCTAAAGGCATATAAACGGTTTGGGGTTATGGAAATGTGATTTGATTAGCCTTCGAGAACTTATGATGAGAATATGTTTACATTCTCATTTTGTGGACGATATTAGTCTTATGAGAGTAAATGTCACCTAAGATCATGTGCGGATCATTAAAGGATACGAATGATCACCTTCGAGCTTGGGAACAGCAAGGAAGGTTGAAGTGTATTTTTAAAGTCGTTTTAGCTTAGGGGCTAAGATGAGATCATCTTTGATCGATTATGAAATACGTCCAAACTTCATAAAAGCCTGTTAGTAGCTGAATGTACGAATCATTGGAAGGCATTTTGAATAGAGACTGCATAGTGTTCCGCAGGTCAGGCGCTTGAATAGCAACTGGACTAAAGTTCGTATGATGTTTAGAGTGTGACATGACCACATTTGAGTGGGAGCTCCATCATAGAATGTATGTAGACTACATGTGCTTCGAGACAACCTTTAAGGAGAGTGACTAAATGGATCCCTCCTTTGTCACTGTGTGAGCCCTTAATTCTTTTAAGTATCCTTTGGGACCGTGTCATGCAGTGTAATGCAGTGTAACTACTTTAGCATGTTTCCAATGGCCATGAGAAAATTCGGTCTATAGAGGCATGTCTAAGAAAGCTATCAAGTCCAAGCGAATAGAAATGAGAGGCCGAGGAAAAGTTAAGATGGTAACGCACTCATGTTCTATGGCTCATAGATTGGCCAACTAACTTAAAAAAATGTTTTGACCGAGTCATGATCATAGACACATATGAGAGAGGGTCAAGTATACTCTATTTATTATTGAGGGATCACAGATGCTTGATGTAGTGCGACCATATAGTTTGGGATACATAGTAAGTTTCTATTGGAGTTGACAGGTTATGTTAGTTTGGCAATAGCTTAATATAACTCTCATCATTTGTTCCCTTCTCGCTTGATCGCAAGCCTTATTCCCTGTATGAAAGAATTGACGTGAGATTCAAAATTTTGTGAGATGAAGTTTGATGAGTCGAATATGGATGAGTGGGAGATATAAACAATTGGATCGGATATATGGCCCACAATCCAATAATTAAATTTAAGCCCATAAGTTGGGCTCAATAAATAAAAGAGTCTCTTTTCTATGGAAAATAGACCTAACTCATGCCCTAGAAATAAAAACTTTCTCAAGCCTATTTTTCTCTTTGCGGTCGTTCTTGAAGTATTACAAATTTAGGCTATAAGGGTTTAAGGTGTGGAAAGATGTGGAAGCTCTAGTAACAATCCACGAAACGTGAAGGATATATTCATGCAATATGTGGGAAAATATTGTTCGTGCATAGAGGTTCTTAGACGAGTCAAGATTCAAGTAATTTTTCAGATTCGCTGCGTAAGGTAATTCGAATCATCCACCCTTTTGTGGATATAAATTTCTAACAAAAAGGAACAATGACTAAGTCCCTATTTGCAGGATATTCGGAGCGTGCCACACATCCATTGGATTTGATCCATTAAGATGTGTATGGTCCACTAAGAGTTAGTGCTAGAGGAAGTTTTTCCTCTTTCATTACTTTTACCAATGACAAGATTCAAACGAGTGTATCTTATGAAGTACAATTCTAGAGGAAGTTTTTCCTCTTTCATTACTTTTACCAATGACAAGATTCAGACGAGTGTATCTTATGAAGTACAATTCCGAAGCTTTTGAAAAGTTCAAAGAATACAAGAATGAAGTAGAGAATCAACTTGGTTACAGTATTAAGACTTTTCAATCAGATAGAGGAGGAGAATACTTAAGGGATGAATTCCTTGATTATTTAAAAGAGAATGGAATTTTCTCATAATGGACTCCTTCCCACATGCCCTAACTCAATAGAGTTACCGAGGGTAGAATTCGCACTTTGTTGGAAATAGTGTGCTCTATGATGAATTTTATAAATCTTTCTCTTTTGGGCTTTGCCCTCACTAGAAGAACTAAGTTGCCAAATATAGTACCTTGAAAGTTGGTGCCAAAAATATCCCATTAGATGTAGTCTATAAAAGCACCCTCACACTCTTATCTCAAAGTGTAGGGGTCTTTCATTTATGTTAAGCAAATAGTGGGAGATAAGTTAAATGCAAGATCTATCTTATGCAAATTTGTGGATTACCTAAAGGAATTGACGGGTTACTACCTTTATGATCCCTCCGAATAAAAGTCTCCATGATATAAAAAAGGCATTATCATTGAACTTGATGAAATTCAAGACAATCACATAATACCACAAGCAATAAAAGCAATAAAATCTACTAGCACACAAATTCTGTGACACCCAAGAATTTCCTTAACGTACGAATTTCAAAATTCGCCAATTTTG
>JACFYI010002273.1:838331-850050 GCA_014898755.1 Handroanthus guayacan
TTCAATTGCTCTGTAAGTTAGTAATAACTGCTCTGCATTTAGAACCCCCCAAACCTAATACCCTGTTCTCGATATTACTTTTTATTTCCCAAGAAAAAATAAATACACTATGTTTTCTCCAAAACAAATTGTCTGAGTCAAACTTTGCAGATCACTAGTACGTATTACAGTTTTATACATTCCCAGAACTCATCTCAAAATATTTTCACAGAATGAAACTTCAGTCAAGTTTTTGCATCTTGAAATAACCACATTCAAGTTTTCACGCAACCCTAATCAAAATTTGAACATAGAGCTAAAAAGACATTTTGGGACTTATACTATGTTTGGATCCACCTTCCCTCCCTCTCTCTCCCTCTCTCCCACGCGCACGCAAGAAACTGACATGCTTTTGGATCATGAGTATTATAAGATTGTCTTAAGTGGGATAACAATGAAAATCTAATCTAACATACAACAAGGATGTGCTGAATATCATATTCGGCTTGCTTTGACATCTGATTCAATAATGTCAACGGAAAAAATGGAGACAAAACCTTGCAACAACAATTTACAGCATATAAAAAGAAATTGCAATGAGAAAAATATCGGAGAACAAAACTACTGTCATAGCACAGAATAATTGCCACTTTCCAAAACTCAGCTGCAGCCAAAAATAAGATGATGATAATGACTGCAGTTAGAACTGAGGTCAATAATTGAAAAGATAAAGGTCAAAACATATGAGACGAACGAAATCAATACTTTACATCAACAAATAATTACATATGCATAGGACTCAAGAACACAAACCAGTGAATTTATAAAACGGTGTTGATATGAAGCGCTTTCAGAAGTGAAGTCGCCATCTGTTTAACCAAAACCTGGCCTTCAGAACTCTGACCATCTCTTCTCTCCTCAATCAAATTTTGAAGCTTTTGAGGCAGATCGTTCTCCACAATAAGTTGCTTTGGACGAGGATGGTGCTCATACACAGCCTGACAAGTATATTAACCAACAACAGAGCTTAAGTTTATCTGAGAAGCCACAAGCTATATTTGGACATTCAAAGCAGCAAGAAAAGGGGCACCGGCTGGTTTATTAGGGCAATGATGCGACTTAGGATGCATTTGGCTAGGGTAGTTATGCATTAGAGCCCTCAAACATTATTCTAAATAAAACTAAAAATTGAACAATATGCACCTTTTATATTTGGCACCAACAATTAAGAATTGTTTTCCCCTACTTGCGGCATCAAAAACCAAATCGCAGGCTTGGGATGAAAAAAACGAGAAAGTAAATGACAAGCCCATGCTTGCTAACTAATAAATCTTAAAAGGTCATATAGTTTGTACTTACCTAAACAAATTCACAATCTAATGTTGACATAATATCGAACATATTACAAGCCCCCCATATATGATTCTTTTAAGCTTAGCTAAACACGCTCTAAACTATACGTGATGCCCATGAATCATAGTTTACATAAAATCATGAACTCTATATCCCAAGTCGTGACAGTAATTTAGTAAATAATAGTGTGTAGTGAGAATTATCAGTCAACAACTAACCATTTCAAAATATAGCGACCACTGTGTATTCTAAGCTTGTGCCAATATGTATACTATTCATCCAGCGCTATACTTTGGAACAGTTGTTACCATTCTGTGATAAAAAAGGAAATGAGGAGGTTGGCAGTACGAAAGTTGCGGAAGAAAGTAAGAGGAGGTTTGGTAGCAATGAAGATCAGTGCATACTCTAAGCAATCCACATTGCCGTGATTATCAAAGGTAGAACAAGTGAATAGTAGATATATCAGCTCTAACGAACCAAAATACAAGCAGAGGAGGTAGTCTATTAATGGTGGATATGGGCTGAATGGAAGGACAAGACGGATTTCATATTAGTTTCTGTCTATGATGCATGGGTACTCCAATTTACATGACGTACCCGTACCGGGTACTCGATGGGTACCGGTACTTGATGGGTACTCGATGGGTACTTGGGGGTACACTTGGATATAGCTAGATATGTATCCAATATTTAAAAAAAATATCCTTTAAAATGGATACGGCATCAATATGCCAAGATTTTTTCTTTTTGTAATTAAAAAACACTTCTAATGACATAAAAAGTACGTCTTTAATTCTTGAAATAAAATACACATTCTTTAACCTCTAGAATTTAGAATAGAAATAAAAAAGGCTCTTGAATATAAATGGAAATTGAAAACCGAAGCATTTGCAATTACTTTTGGTTCTGTTGCCAAGAGAAAGAGAGAGTTTGAATTGAAAGGTTGCAATGGCTGCCCTAAATGTTGTTTGCTATCATATTTTACTTTATGAAATTTTAATTTTTTATACATATATATATATATTATAAATTATATTACACATTGCCGTACCCGTACCCTAAATTTTCAAAAATTGTCGTACCCCGTACCCGTACTCGTACCGGATACCGGTACCGTACCCGTACCTATGCAACATAGGTTTCTGTTATCTGGTCATTTAATTACTGTTTATCTGTTTACAATGAGCAATGGGTCATTTAGGGAAAGTTAACTGTTCAAGCAAAAGCGAAGGTTAGAGGAAGAAATCCGGGCTTTTAAGAACACTGAAGCTTTCAGCCTCTTAAAACCAGAGGCAGTTTTTAGTAATTTTCCATTTCAATGTCAATATAACTGCATCACCTGCAAAGGCCTTTAAGAAGAAAGATTTTGTTTAATCTTATCGAGTTTGATTAGAAAGACAGTTAGGACTTACTAAGCTACAATAAGAACACCCTCCCCACCAAAGTAAAACTTTGTGGAGAAAGGCAACTTTTCCATCACAGTTAATTGAATTGCGTATCAAGCAATCTATTCAGAAAGTGAATGTATGGTAATCAACTAAGACTGGGTACGAGGAATGGCCATTCAGTGCAGAATATGAATTTATTCAGACGGTCCTTTTATGCACTTTAAGTTCCATCAAAAGACATAGCTGAAAATGAAATAGTATTCTATTTATTTCAGTTTGCAATAATAACCTGAACAAGTATATATCCATACAGTCAACGATGTCGAGTTGGGCTTTGAGGTGTAAGAGCAATGAGTGTTCCAGGTGATAAAAAAGCCTTCCCATTTATTCACCAAAAGAAGCCTAAAGAGGCCTTCCCACTTATCCATTCATCCACCAACATACAAGACATTGAGTAAAAGACTGAAATTGACAATGCAGTTTAGACTGTGGGCAAAAGAAGTCATAGCAGTTTTTACTTTAGATAAATTGCAAACTACATGACATGCAACAGGGGTGACGTATTACAGGTCAGTTACCAACCTTTATCAATTTAAGCAAATTCAGGCGAGCTATAGCATCCGGATGGTCAAGTCTGGAAATTAGTAGTGGCGTCAAACCATTAACAGCCAAAGTAGTATTTGTACGAGATGATTTCCTGCATCATGCAAATAGATGGTAAGTTATTAAACTGAGATAAGAGCCAGCATGAAATTTTCAAATGCACACAGTTATTTCATACAAAAGATAAGTGCCTTAAAAATTATTAAATTAACAGATGAAGGCATATCCGGAACACAAACAATATCCACAAATGGCCTAGTGTTAATAATGAATGTTAACTCCTATTTTCCTGACTGGAAAACATACTAATCTCCACGTGTCACTAATTTAGCTAGAAGTTTTAAGGATGGGGGTATTGTTAGGATTGAAGGGTTGGATTCAAATTCAAGCAGAGCCACTAGGTATGAAACCACTGCATAAAGTCTATGTAATTGGGTCGGATTCAGATTGCTCTTTAAATTTTCAGATCCAAGATGGATCCAGTTGGGGGCTCAAAGGATATCAAAAGGAAAAATATAATAATTAGATATCTGGAAATTTGTTTCATGTGAATAGTTTCGTTACCAATAGAACTAACTCAGAATTATGGATTTCCACAAATATATGTTGATGAAAAGACACCACTGACATCATATGATTCAATTTGCCCAACTAAGTAAAAACCCCTTCCCTCCCCAGCCAGCCTAAGCCAGACAACCACAAAAACTACGCAGCTGTTCACACCACCCTATCTCTCCATTGTTGTCGCCCCCACCTGTCCGCCTCCATTGCCCTCCTCCCTATCTATGTCCACAGCACTGCCTCTTCTAATATGCCTATTCCCTTTATTCTAAACATAAACTAAATTTTAGGCTGAAGCCTCCAAACTAAATCAAGTAATACACACTGAGATATTTGAAACCTTAATGTATTCATGAACTTTTCCTAGTAAAACATTTTTTTCTTGTTTCCATTTGCATGTCAAAGGATCTACACATACATGGTTATAACTAAATTAAAAGCCTTGAAACAATGCACACTTGACCAGCATCCAACTACAGAAAACTAAGTGCATAACTCATTTCATCATCGACCAACATATAACAGCTCGTAGAATTGCTCAAATTCTAGCTAAAATAAGATGCTTCTTCTTATTGTTTTTTGCACAACCTGAGTGGTTGTGAACTATGGAAAAAATTGTGGATTTGTGAAGAAAAGAAAGCAACAAATATATTGAATGCAATCTTTCTGATATGCTCCAGGTTAGATTCACTCCTTTGGACCCAACCGTATCCAATTCAACCCAACCATTTTGCGACTCCTAGTCCTAGATAAATCACCTTTTCTTAAATAAATATAGAGCCACTACTTTTCCCTTTTTTTCTTCTTTTTCTTTTTCTTTTTCTTTTTTTTGTTTTTTTTTTCTTTTTTTTTTTTTTTAATTTTTTTTTGGATTGTTAAACCATGAAGCTTTCATTAGTCAAGAGTGCTACAAAAGTTTAGTTGGCCATGTCCACCATCACAAAAACAATTAAGAGGGAGTCTGTGGAAGAGGACAAGGCCATTCCAAGAATTACAAGAAGCCCAAAATACAAGATTATGAGCTACAGAGTTAGGCTCTCTAGGAATGAGATTAACTGACCACAAAGGCCAGTTAGCTAGCAAATTTTTTGTGTCAAAAATAAAGGCAGCAACATTCCAGTGAAGGAGCCACCACTTTTCCCTTACTCTTTCTTTAGCATTTTTTAGTTAACGGTTATATGCTGATAGAATCTGTAGGTAATGGAAAAGCAAGAAAACTACCTTCACTAGGAAAATTCAGAGATTTTAAGCTCATGATAGCCATGCACATGCACTAATTTGTAACCAGAAGAGGCCGATTTAAAGGAATCTAAAGGGATTTTGATTCTTATCCACCCTTTACAGGGACAATCTAAGAGCAATCTCATAAGATGTTGGCTGATGTCTTAAAAGTTTATTCTTCAATCTTTTTTCATCACTTAATAATTCAAGAGCCCTTAAAATTGATAAAACAAGCAGATTCACTTTGATATCACTTCACTAGCCATCGGTAGACTTCCCAGAACATAGCTGATCACAATGGATTTAAAGAGAAACTAAGCAAGAAGTCAATTTTCCCAGATTTCAATTTCAGATGTCTATCCATAGCAAGTATACTGTGCCATCCAATTTATGTACCAGAGGAATCAAATTGCACTGCACCTAGAAAGCCAACAGTTGAATTCCATACAAAAACTAGCAACAAAGATCCCCAACACAAGTTACGCGACATTCTTGAGATACAAGTAGATAATCTCATAGGCCCTAAAAAGTGTTACTATATAGGGATACGCCAACCTGTTAATATATATTTTGTCTTCATATACTCTCAATTTTTGCAGAAAACTATAAATTGTTGAACCATCTGTAAATGAAAAAGAATAAATAAATAAATTCCAGCCATCTTCCATTTATATTTTATTACCTGAACAACTCAAAGTTGGGCAAAGCAAATACTAGTAAATTAGTTTGTGAAAGAAAGATAAAATGTGAATCCTCATTTTGTAAATGAAGCAAATGAATAGATGTGCAAGAACATAATCAAATTCATCAGGCAAGCCTCGTGTATAAAGGTAAATATGCAGAACCAATGATCCATTTGTTGAATAAGAAACATACGTGATAATTTTCAAGAATGGTTCCAGTATGTGCAGGAAGTGCCGTTCTGTACAGCACTGGAAGAATTTAACCAGTTTTTGTACGGCTTCCTTTTTCAGTAGAGCTTGTTCTACTTTCCTGTTTTCACTGTCATGGGCCAAGCATATAGCAATTGAATCCAACACAGTCACAGACCAGAGCTCATCTTCAAGAAGGCTCAGGTATACATCCAAGCCCCCTTGAGCTCGTAATTGCTCCCTTGAATTGCGTGATGCATGTGCCATATCACATAGCAGAGGCAATGCATATTGTTTTAAAGGAGAATCTGAGATGATAAATTGCATTAAATGGGGAATGATCCCATTTTCTGCTGCCTGTTCCTGTCTTCTCTTGTTAATCTTACATAGGTTGAATAGAGTATTCAGGACCTTCAACAGAGGAAGCTAGTGAGAGTGTGAGACAATATTCAAGAATGAGTAGTTAATGCACAAAACATGACTTATAAAATAACAAAAGTTGCAATTCTCATTGCCCAACCCAAAACAACAAATTCCATCCACAAGTCCTTTTGTTAGGAAGACATTTTCTACCTGAAAAGTACTCGAGTTTATTAGCACTAGATATTCTTTCAGAAGATTTACATGAAGTTATGCTTTTGATGTGATTTTAGATCAATTACCACTCTTATAAAAAGAAAGTAATTTTTGAAAATGCCTCTCATAAGAGCCATAAAGTAAACTTGCTCTCATATTATAAAGGAGGTGAACCTTAAAAGTCTAGGACAGAGGAGATTCCAACAATATGCTTCATGATATAAAGTTTCAACTGCATATTTATTGTTAAAGCAACAGCTGGTATCCCATCATCTCTTTAATGACAGTGTCATAAAACGGGTGAACCTTCAAAAATATAGGTCAACACAGAATCCACAATATACCCCTCATGATGAAACAAATATCAATATTTAGACAGCTCTACCCCCATCATCCTGGAGCTCTGCATGTTTTCATATTTATAGGCATTCTTCCATGTCCCTTCTTGTTTTGTTTCTCCCACTAGCACATGGAGGTGGATATTTTTATCAATACAGGTGCATTAAGCTACTTCAGCCAGTTATGTTTATTTTTCTTTTAATTTCCAGGAAACGGGTTGCAATGATTACAAGACATTTCTTTGTACTATGAAATCATCTGTGCATCAAAGAGGTTTTATGATTAGACGATTATAGGTCAATGTTTATGTAACACCATTTGGGGTCAGTTGATTGTTTCTAACTAAATTCAAGCTTAGCGGTTCTAACAAATCTCGGTGTACAACCCTCAAAATCCACTTGACAAAGAGAGACCATGAATTTGTCGTTTAACAGGCCTCAAGCATCATTAAATTTTCAAGATAACTAGACTTGCTAATCGAGTAAAATGCTTGTATTAAAATATTATCACTCTTATTAAGAGACTCAGCTCCAGGTGCATCTTCATACAATAATTCTGACTTTATCATAAGCACCCACTCAAACCTGCTTTTACATAATCCAACCCAGTTCAGCCAGGTAACTACGAAGAGATAGATTCATGGATCAAAACCAAGTATATGGTTTCGGATCCAGTTCAGAGGTGTTTATTTATTATTGCGCACTACTCGATCTTGATATACTTACAGTTGATTTATTTTAATCAAAGACAACAGTACAGTTTACTTGTACATTTCTATCTTAATTTTCAATTCAAATCTACAAACTCAAGTTTTTGGTAACTCTTCTTGGATACAGATATGAGAGATATCTGAACATTATGATTTTTGGGTTCGATTGACAAGATACAGATTCTGTCAGACCTAAAAATGAGAAGCAAAGCATACAAAGGTAGGCATTCATTTCAAAGAGCAGCAAAGATACAAACTTTAGCTGATAAGTGTTCAATATCCTTTATAAACAATTCTTGGGCTTATTTCTGGTTGAAGAAGTATAGAAAGCAGTGCAATACACAGAGGAAAAGCTGTCCCTATTGCCTCAGTTAATACAGTGAGCCACAGGCTACACAATTACATTCATGAATTCTTCCTGGAGTCCAGGTAAAGTTAAAAGAGTATTTTCTATGTTAAAGATGTCTTTCCCCTTCTATGCCCAGCTCCGATCATGTTTTTTCATTGGAGTTCCAAGATGTGGTGAAGTATCTGATGTTGCTTAATTACATCATGTGATACTTCAACCACATCAAATGTAGATAAGAAAAGTGAATCCCCCAAGTGCCTGCCCTAGTTCTTGCCACCCACAATATATTGTCTGGAGCTGGCCATTTACACGCAAGATTGCAGTATTTTGGAAATAGGAAGAATTCAATGTCTCACCTCGTGATGTATTTGTGGCACAAGGGAACCTTCTTTGAGGTCAAGGTTTGGGATCAAATATTTGATAGCATCAGCTCGCTGAAGATGTTCTAAGCAATGTGGATCCGTTGAGAGATGATTTATACACTTCAACAACTGAGAAAAACACAATGATGTGACAGACAGATCACAACAGATATCAAGTGCAGTGTTTAACACGTAGAACCTTTGCTGTACCTTTAAAAGAATTGGTGGCTCTATCTTGTTGACCATCTGAAACAGGCGACTGAGCAAACTGTGGCTACACATGTAAGATTTCACTGCTGTGTCTGCTGCTGCAAACTCAAGTAGAAGGTCTGCAACCTTTTCCAGATATTCCCGGGTAACGTCAGCATTCCATGGAGATACCATATTGGAAAGTAGCCCAGATGATGTCGCACTCCCTGGTCTAGCACTTAAAACTCCAGAGCCAGACAGCACACCAGATGCTGTCCGCGATGCAAGCCCAGAAGTAGCAGCAATAGCTCCATTAGATGTCAGAGGTCCTAACTTCTTAATGGCTGCTTGAGGTGAACTTCTGGGCAATGAATCCACATTAGAATTTTCCCTGCCTCGCCCAGAGACCTCTGGGAAGAAAATAAAAGTTGTTAGGGCTCTATTAGATTGATGCTCAACTTTAAAGGCAATGAACACTTTAATAGGAAACTAAGTTTGAATTCTCAGTGCAATGCGCAGGAAGTAAGAGAGAAACTCCAAGAAGTCACAAGAATCAAATCCGAAATGCTCTTTCTGAAGTATCATCAGTTATGTGAGTGGTTTGGGGATGTAGGTCAAAAGCTGAAATGTATAATTTATTGACTACAACTTTCTCCAACAAAATCATGCAAAACAAGCAGTTATTATCACCTGCAAATTCAGCCATCAAAAAATCAAGTCCATTTGTTTTCTTGTCACCAGATGCATGTAAAAGAGGCAAAAATCCTCCATGTTTGTCCATCCCTGTAATATGTCTTAAATACTCAAGCTGACCAGAGAAATGGCGCGATGGAGGTTCTTTATCCAATAAACTAAGAAGGGGCCGAACATTCTCTTGCTGGCCAGCATTGGGCACAGATGACCCATTTGATGCTGCTTCCATTGATTTAGGGGCCCTATCTATGGATGTTCTACCTGCTGCATTTACACCCCTTTGCTGCTTTGCCTCCAATTCCACTCTAGAAGGTTCATTTCTCCACCTATCTGCAATTTCCCGATCTCTAAAGGGATAGTCCTTCATTACAGGATTGGATCCTCTGTCCAAAAGCGCAGGATCTGGCACTTTTGAAGCACTGGAAGCCTCCATGGTAGCTATACTTGATTGAAGACCATCTGGAAGGAAATATCTTGACTCAGGTGAATGTGATACTGAAGCTCGTGATGGTTCCAGTAGTCCAGCTTGTGATGTCTGATCTCCTTGCTTAACTTTAAGGTGATCGGGCTGGTCGATCCCATAAAGTGAGGCATCCATCTGCGCAACAGAATGATTACTAGAATCCAGAGTACCAGATCTGGGTCGTAGAGCCAACTCATCTGGATGGAACCCACCTCCAACAGCTACAGAAGCTAGACGAGTTGCCTCATTCAAACTATAAAGAGTGTTAACAAGTCTAGGCAATATCCGATTCTTGGCAGCTATATGACAAAAATCATTTCTGGAGGTGGACTTTTGAAGCTTGAAAACCTGCCACATGCCATCAATAGCCATATGAACCATTTCCCTGGATACAAGGAAGTTATAAGAATTAGTTAGTGTTCTGAGAAAACTAGAATTTCTTAATGAGTTTGTATGTTCTAACTAAACTGTGGCGTAAGTTAATGCTTCTACAAAAGAAAATCTAAAAATGAAATGACTTTCATTAGTTGCATAGTAACAAGAATTAATTCAGCAGTGAAGAAACAGCAGGTGGCATGACAATAAAGTGAAACATTGTCATTCTTCAGAAAGCAGAGTTCTGGACTCTGGAGCCCAGACCTAATGCATCTCTATGTTTAGATTGTGAAAGAGCAAGAATGATCTAAATAGATAAAATCAGAACTTCAAGCAACCTGAATAACATCTTCTGACTGATTGCACGCTAGCCCACCCATGAAACTTATCTGAATATTTTACCCCATTAAGATATGCTCATCTTATTTTAGTTGAATTCAGGAACAACCGAACAATGTTGAACATAATCTAAAACTTCCTACTCAAGCTTCAAGTCACTCATCAACTTCATCTCCACTTGCATTTTGTATGCTCAGAACTGAGGCAGCAGTTGTACTCAGCAAGACTTGTAGAAACACAAATCCTGTATGACATCCGCAGTGGGATCCCAGCATCGGATGTGATTTTGTATACAGTAGTAACTTCAGATTTCCTCTGTTCACTCCGAACACAAAATTCTCAACTCTCTCATTTGTGAAAAAACCAATACAATTTTGCATTATGGGCCAACTTAAGCAAGGATCGTTGAAGTCAACAGCGAGAGCAAAAGTTACTTGGGACAGTACCACTGCATCATCAAGTCCTCATATCTGTCCTCCAAATAAAATAAAGAATTCTTTAGAGGGTTTAGCTGGGACAAATTTGGCATATCAGCTCATACACCAAAGAAAGTGTCATGCTGTTTCCAAGAATATGGTTTAAGGATCAATCAGATAAAAAGACTAGTTATATATCCTCTGATAACTTTTGATGACATTAGCATGTATACAACAACATTTTGCTATCAAAAGTAAATTTCATTAAGGAAAAAATCTCTGCAAGTCCCCAAAGATAGGCCCTAAATGGACCTAATACCTTGCGCTAAAGAGAGGAAAGGTGCGTAAGTTTTTGTCAAGTGCAACTAATAGTCTAGCAATAGTCCCTAGAAAACGCATGCATTCCATTTCTGCCAAGATAAAAAAACAGCTTATTTCCATATTATCTGACTTTCATGGCTGCCTCAGACTATAATCTACCTGAAGTCCTGAACTTTAGCAAGAGTTTTGGAGAATAACGTCACCTAGCTTCTCTATCATTTAGACCCTCAAGAAATTGAAGTTTCAAGAATAAGTAGCCTGTATAGAAGATATTGGGGCTTCATGGACAACAGAAACACAATAAAAATGTGGAAAAACTAATGGAAGCCGTCTATCATCCAGCCAAATATCCCCTCAATATGCATTCATGCAAAAATATATTCACTTTGTTGATATATTCAGAAAATATTTGTTGGAGGATTGTTAGCTCTCATTGTATTGATTTGTGCTTGTTTCCATATTTGTATCCTTGCCTAGCCCACCCCGACCGTACTACAGGATACTATTCAAAAACCAAGCTAGAAAGAATGAAAGAATGCCACTACAAAGAGAGACAAGCACGAACGAAGACTGTCTTCTCGCTGAAAAGGAGCCATTTAACCTATCTCCAA
>JACFYI010002273.1:889930-915122 GCA_014898755.1 Handroanthus guayacan
AAATATCCTTTGCCACACATTGATGAACTGTTTGACCATTTGCAAGGATCATCAATTTAGTCAAAGTTAGATTTACGCCAAGGATATTATCAGTTAAAAATACGGGAAGTAGATATTTCTAAAACTGCCTTTAATTCCCATTATGAGTTTGTAGTAATACCGTTCGGGTAACCAATGCCCTAGCAGCCTTCATGGATTTAATGCATTGAGTGTTTTGTCCGTACCTCGATTGCTTTGTGGTGATTTTTATAGACGACATTTTGGCCTACTCCAAAACAAACGGAAAATAGGAGCAGCATTTGCGAACTGTCTTGCGAACTCTTAAGGAGCACAAACTATATGCCAAATTCAACAAGTGTGAATTTTGGCTGAAAAGAGTGACTTTTCTTGGACACATAATATCTCAAGACGGACTAGAAGTTGACCCAGAAAAAGTAGAGGTAGTTCTTAACTGGAAAAGACCAGAAACAGTTACAGAAGTAAGAAGCTTTTTGGGATTGGCAGGCTACTATCGAAAATTTATTGAGAACTTCTCTAAGTTAGTCGGCTCTCTCACAAAGCTGACACAAAAGGACTAACGATTTATTTGGGATAAACAGGGTGAAGGAAGTTTCTTGGAGCAAAAGAGGAGATTGACATCAGCTCCAATTCTTACACTGCCTGATGATTCAGGAGAGTTCATTATATATATTGATGCATTAAAGGAAGGACTAGGGTGTGTATTAATGCAGAAAGGTAGGGTGATCGCATATGCTTCTAGAAATTGAAAAATCATGAACAGAACTACCCTACTCATGATTTAGAGTTGGCGGCAGTGGTTTTTGCTCTATCAAAGTGGTGCCACTACCTATATGGAGCCAGGATAGAAGTTTATATAGATCACAAAAGCCGGAAATATATCTTCAGCCAAACGAATTTAAACTTGAGGCAATGATGGTAGATGGAATTTTTGAAAAATTATGACTTCACCATCGCATACCACCCTGGTAAGGCAAATGTTGTTGCTGATGCTCTAAGTTGAAAAGGAAAATTAATAAATTTGAGCATGTATCCAGAATTATACAGCAAAATCTTAAAAGCCCAAGAAAAAAATGAATGGGTGCAAAAACTAAAGGTTGCTATGAGACCCGAATTTGGAATTGATGCGACAAGGTTACTGTGATTCAAAAATTGGGTGTGCGCTCCTGTTGAAATGAGAGAAAGAGTACTGTCTGTGGCACACCAAATCAAATACTCAGTACATCCTAGAGGAACAGAAATGCATCGAGAACTGAAATAAAAATTCTAGTAGGAAGGAATGAAAGGAGACATAGCGAAATATATTTAGAAATGTTTGACTTGCCAGCTTGTGAAGGCAAAGCATCAAAGGCCATCTAGAAAACTACAACCACTCCCAATCCCAACCTGGAAGTGGGATCAAATCACTATGGATTTCGTTACAGGTCTGCCTATAGTTAGAGGTGACTATGACAGTATTTGGGCTGTAATCGATAGGCCTACAAAATTGGCACATTTTTTTTGCCTGTCAAAACCTATCATATTGTTGAAAAACTCGCCAATATATACATTAAGGAGATCATACGATTGCACGGAATCCCTCAGAGTATAGTTTTCGAGAGAGATTCTAAGTTTTCGGCGAGATTATGGAAAAGCTTATAAGGACATCTGGGGACAAAATTACTATTCAGCACTGCAGCTCACCCCCAAACAAATGGTCAGTCAGAAAAGGTAATTCAAACACTAGAAGATATGTTGAGAGTTTGTGTTTTGAATTTCCTAGGAAATTGGGATAGGCATCTACCTCTGGTAGAATTTGCCAATAATAACAGTTATTAGGCTTCAATTTAGATGGCACCATACGAAACCCTATATGGCTGGAAATACAGATCACCGTTACATTGGGATTTCGATGAAATAACGAAAACATTGGATAGAAAAAGGGATAAAATAGAACCTGAGTTAATACAGGAAGCAATTGAAAAAATTCAAATTACAAAGAAAAATATGAAAACGGCTCAGGATTGTCAGAAAAGTTTTGCGGATCATAGACGCAAGGAATTTGTGGTGGGAGATCAAGTATTTTTGAAAGTCACTCCACAAAAGGGAATACGATGGCTAGGAAAGGGCAGAAAACTAGCTTCGAGGTATGTAGGACCTTTTAAGATTATTGAGTCGATAGGCCCTGTAGCATATCGGCTAGAACTCTCGCCAAACCTCACAAGAATCTATGATGTATTTCATGTTTCGCAACTACGAAAATAGCATCCAGATCTTTCACATATTATAGAGTATGTTGAGATGTCCATTCAAAGTGACCTCACGTATGTGGAAGAGCTAGTACGTATCTTAGATTCCCAAATTCGATAATCTGGGAATCGACATATATCCCAAGTCAAAGTCTTGTGGCGAAATCAAAAAGTCAAAGAGGGAACTTGGGAACGTGAGGATGAGATGCGGTAAAGATATCCGCACCTCTTTGGACAAATGTATGAATTTGGGGACCAGATTCTCTTAAGGAGTGGAGAGTGTAACACCCGAAAAAATTACCCTAGCCCTATTTAAAATTATTTCTTTTTCAATCTGAATTTTCTTTGAGTATTCGAAATAATTTTCTCGATAGAGAATTCTCTTTTCCAAAATTTTTCTTCAATCCAAAAATTCAATTCAAACATTTTCTTAACTTCGAAAAATTTTATTTTAGCTCCAAAAATTTACATAATTACATTTCCCTAACCTTATTTCAAAAATTCAAAATCCTATAGCCGTTGTTAGTAATTTAATTGCTATTAACAGAAAATTCTTAAATAGCAAAATATTTTATGATTTACCAATCAAAAATTTTATTTCAATTTTACTAGATTCAAAATAGTATTTCAAACCCAACAAACTAAACATTTGGCCCAAATTTTAGGCCCAAATTGTAGGCCCAAATTTGGGAATCAATTTAAGCCCAATTTGAAAAAAAAAAAGAAAAAAAATGAGGAAAATCCGGCTACACACACACACTAGACAAAAGGAATTTCACCTCCTGATGGATAATTTGGCATGTGGGATTTGATAGGAGACAAAATCCCAATAAGTGCTAAGTCATGCACTCTACCTCATCATTGTTTCCCCTTTTGTCTTGACAAATATATGTATATACATGTATATGTATATGTATATGAAGACCAAGACTTTTACTTTCTCTACATACATCTACACTTTTCTCTGACCAATTTCAACTCCAATTTTCATCTTTTTCTTCCTCCTTGGCCGCCACTTTCTTCTAACAAATATACAACTATTTTCAAAATTTTCAAAAACTATTCAAAGGGAAATAGAGTAAGGTGATACCCTCTACTTGATCAAGTAGCTTGATAAGTGATATTTATAGTTAATCTAGTTCTATCTGTTAGCTAAGTTGAGCTTATTATTTATGGTTATGGTGCAAGGTGAATTAACTTAAAGAGAGCAAGCTTGGGATCTTAACTCCTTGGTTGGAAAGCTTCAAAGATTAGGTAAGAATTATGGTGAAATTTTTATGGCTCAATTCTTTGATCTTGATGATTTCCTTTCTTGCTTGGAGATCATGAAAATGATTGATCCTCTCTTGGCTTTTGTTATTTGAATTCTTGGAAATTATTAGCTTAATGATTTGAATGTTGTCTTGATCATCATACTTGCTCTCTTATGATCATACTTGGACATTTTCAATTCTATTTTGTTGATATTCATGGTTGGGATATTGAACAAATTGAAATCATTGATTATGGTTGGGTTGATATCATAAACCCTATGTTTATGGCTTGAGTATAACACCTTGAGTGATGAAATATGGTCTAAGTTAAAATTTTCAAGTTGAAACTAATTTTATTAAGATCTCTTCAAAACCATATTAGAACTAGGGCAAAAGGATTGGACATGGGACAAGAATTCAACTTGTAAACTTAAACTCCCAAGATTTATATTTTCACAGTTGGCAGGTTGTGCTCTCGACCATTTTAAAAATTTATCCAAGTGAGTTAAAAGGTGAAATTTGCTACAAAATTTAACTTAACTCGATAAGCTTTCTAATAGTAATTTTTAATTGAAAATCCAATGGTCGAATCATTACTTATAAGTAATTAAAGTTACCGCTATGGAACTGCCCCTGTTTCTTAGTAGAACGGCAGGTTGCATTCCATCACCATTTTCGGCCTTTTTCGTCAGCATTTTTGAATAAAACTTGATTCTACAATTATGTACATTTGATAAGGTTTCTAACGGTATACTATATAGTCTGTTTTGACAAGATTATGGTGGGTTTTGAAATTTAGAAAATTGATAGAAAAACAGAGAGCAGTGTAGCCGAGAAGCAACCATGCTTAACAAAAAACTTAATTTTTAAACCTGAAAATTTTCCACAAATTCCAGTAGCTAAATCATGATGTTTTGAATCTATTTTGCTATTAAAATTCCATATTTCATCCCTTAAGTATATTCTAAAACTTCCAAATGATTTTTCTCATGTCTAAAGTTCAAATGGAATCGATTCTTTGTTTGAAAATCGTATCGCTCCTTCTATCGTATAAACATGAACAACTCGAAAATGGTTAATCTTTATGAACCTTACAACTGATTGATGGGCGTAGAAAGGTTTAGGAGGACAACTGTGTGATGTCGATCACAGCTGTGTGATGTCGGACCACGATGGGTCCTCTGGTAGGCCTTTCCATTTGGATGGTTCGATAGAAATCTGAGGTAGATTTCCAATGACGCCAGTTCGTGACTCGTGATCGACTGTATTGTGGCGATCATGTCACATTATTATTTCAAGATTTTTCCCTCCGAGAGGCCACTCGAGGGCGGAATCCATGGAGGGATAAAGGTTAAAGATATTTTGGAAGTTATAAGGGTGACAGATCCACCAAATACTAGTTCAGCCATATTTTTTTCAATATTCACGCTTATTATTGAATTTTGAGCCTTATGAATTGTTGAATATATGATAACTTGATTGGATCATATGTTTCTTATGAATATCGAATGGTTTATCGATTCCATAATTGTTTCCACTTCTTTTAAATTTCATCATCTGTTCATTCCTATTTGAGCCATAATTCTTACTATGTCTATGTGACTTATCCCATTTTAAATTTTACTATATGTAGGAAATTAAAACTTGGTTGCTCGTGGACTTAAAGATTTTTTTGACATTTGAAGAATTACTAGTAAAGTTTGTATTATGGATGTACTTTAGACAATAGTTTGAGTAGCTTATATTAGTTGTTGTTTACCCTGCTTGTAATTAAGTTTTGAGACTGTAATAATGATCAGTAGATGGTTATATCTCCAGACAACGTGTACTGTATAAATTTAAGTTTTATTTTGGCTTGCATGGGAATTTTTATCATATGTTGTTTAAGGTTGTAGTCCCTAACCCATATGTTGAGTAATGTCTCGGACCTTGAATTGGATGTCCCAGGACCTCGGGGCATTAAGAGGTAAAACCCTAAAATTTTGACAATCATTCTTATCTTCTCTCGCAATCTCTCCCTAAAATTTTTGAAGCCAAAACAAAATTGAAGTAAATCGCAGCAACGTTCGAAGATTAATAGTGTGCATGGCTACGCTACGGCCCCCTTATTTGGTTGATGCAACCCCAATTCCATATGGTATGTTTTTCTTTCTTTATTTTTGGTTTATTCCGTTCCATTGAAGTTTGTGTTGGGTGTTTAGGACTTTTCCCGATGTTTCTTGTTATTTAATGAATTTGTTGTGTTTTGTGGTAGCCCCTTTGTCCCAATGTATTAATGCTTTATGGGTGTTGTGGGTGAAAAGTTGTGTTGGTGTAGACCCCTCCAAAATAGTTGGTTATTTATGTTGTGTTGTTTATTTGTTATGTGATAGGGATTATTGCTGAAACTCTTTTGTTTTGTTATACTTTAGATTGGGAAAAAATTGCTTCTTTATTGCTACTGTTGCTGTTGGGAGATTTCTCTTCTTGTATTATTATTATTTTATTTGTTTAGTTACTATGTACATGTGATTTACTTAAATTTTTTAATTAAAAATGAATTATAATATTGATGTTCAGGCAAAAGTGAATTTATGACCATAAAACTAGGGGTGTTCGTTCGGTTAAAATCGAACTGAACCGAACCGAAATTCGGTTAACCGAATTGTTCGATTTTGAAAAATGATAACCGAAAATCGAACCGAAGTGAGTTTGGTTCGGTTCGGTTTTAACCGAATTATTTCGGTTCGGTTATTGCAATAATCGAAAACCAAACCGAAAACCACAACATTGTAAATATTCAATTTTTGGTTCGATTTTTTCGGTTAACTGAACCGAATTTTATTTTAAAAAAATCGAACCAAGCTTTTTTTTACAAAAAACCAAACCAAACTTTCTTTTTTATCCTCCATCGTGGTACTGGTCTTGAAGCAGAACTGTAGAACTGCAGAAGGAGAAGCTGTTAACACCAAGCACCTAAAAATAAACAATTGAAAACCAAGAAACCAAGAAAACCAAGTAACCAAGATCAATTCATCTTTAGTTGCCCACACCCACCTTTAATACTTTCTGTAAACCAAGAAATCAAAAAACCAAGAAATCAAGAAAAACAAGTAACCAAGATTAATAATAAGCTCCTAAACATACAAACGTATGAATTACATATTTAAATTTCACTAAATCTAAGAGTTTAAATGCTCCAAAATCCAAATACAGAAATACGATAAAACAATAATACAATATAATCAAGAGTTTAAATGTCCTTCCCAAATCCAATAACGATAATTCATAGATCATAAAAATTATTAAAACAATAAACTCTTTTTGTTGATTGCACTATCTTCGTCACTCCACGAGTTCACATCAACAAGTCAAAAGTCAACCTACAAAGAAAACAAAGCATTACCATTTATTCTACTATCATCTATCATTATAAAATATTATTAAAAAAAAAATAAACAGGTGAAATAAAATATGAATGCTAATAACTTTTACGATTGTATTTTACCAATTAATATCAATCACAAACCAATGACAACAGATTCCGCTCCAACACTTGAGACCGCATCTATGATAATTGACAAAAAATAAATAAGTAACAAATTAGGAGTAAAAAATTAAACAAAAAGCATATAACTTTCATTAAACAATATTTAAAAAAAAGCATTATGTTTTACACACATACCTTTTTCAATTTTCTCAATCTGAGCATAATCTTCTTCAATGGATGATTTTGGAGGTCCATTGCAAAGCCAATCTTGGGCACAAACGAGAGCTTGGGCCATCCTTGGTGTTAAAGAGGCTCGAAAATAATCAATAACTCGACCGGAGGTGCTAAAGGTAGATTTAGATGTAACAGTCGATATAGGCATAGTAAGCAAATCACGAGCCAACATCGATAAAATGGGAAATAGATGAGCATTTATTTTCCACCATCCAAGCACATCAAAGTCTGGCACATCTTTCTCTTTCTTTTCACTTAAATATGTATCAAGCTCAGATTGATTTTCGGAATCTTCTCCCTCTTCATCTCTACATAATTTACGATACGCAGCCAGTGTAAGAGCCCTCACTGCCAACATCTCACCATCAGTGTCAGTATCACTAGTGCCACTTGTAACAGAAGAGACCTGTGACTCTGACTCTGAGGACGGCTTTGCAGGACTATACAATTTTTTGTATTCTTCAAAAATCTCCTCAAGTGCTTTGTTGACTCGATTACACATATCCTTTCCCAGTTCATCATTATACATTTGATTAATAGTGAAAAAAACATACTTTAGCTTATGACGAGGATCAAGAGCCATAACAACAAACAACATCATGTTCATTTTCAAAGGATCACCCCAATATTTTTCATACTTCTTTTTCATTTGAGCTGCAACTTTAGCCAACTCAGGATCATCTTTATGACCCGTCTCCTATTTTTTTATCAAAGCATTGATGTCACTTATTTCATCTAAAAACACATTAGAAGTCACAAACTTCGAACCCAAAATTCTCAAAGTCATCTCATAAAAATGCTTCAATGCTTTCACCAATTTTTCAATTACTAACCAATCATGACTTGTAGGAAGTCCTATCTTACCATATGGTCCTTGAGTTCCAAAATCATCACGAAATTCTTTTTCACATATTTCGTACTGTCAAACACACCTTGAAATAGCAAAGCAGTTTCAAGCATAAAGTAAGAAGAATTCTACCTAGTCGGACAATCAAGACTTAACAATTTCTTACTTGCCACTTTTTCCTCAACAGCATATTCTTTAAATTTTTTCCACCTAGCCGGTGATTGTCTCAAATACCTCACCACAGTGCGAACACGATCAACTGACACACCAACATTTGCTATCCCGTCTTTCACGATAAGGTTAACAATGTGAGCTACGCACCTCATATACAAATATTTTCCATCACAAACTGCCTTTTTCCATGCCACAAATCTTTTTCTTAAGTATGCAATCATTGTATCATTTGATGAAGCGTTATCAACAGTAATGGTAAAGATATTATCTATTCCGTAATCAAGTAAGCATTTTTTGATCAATAAACCCATATCTTCACCTTTATGGCTAGAACATGGAACAAAATTCAATATCAACTTCTGCAACTTCCAACTTTCATCAATGAAATGAGCCGTCAAGCACAAATAATTAATTCTTTGATTAAAAGTCCAAGTATCAGTTGTAAGACAAACCCTTGACCCAGAATGCTTAAAGTACGTCTTTAATTTATTCTTCTCATCATAGTACAACTTAAAACAATCTCTAGCAACTGTAATTCGAGATGGAATAGCAAATTGGGGGCATGCAATGGAGACAAAATGTCTAAATCCTTCACCCTCAACGAATCTAAAAGGCAATTCATCAACAATAATCATTCTAGCACAAGACTCTAGTTGCATCTTGGTCAAATCTACTAGGGGCACTAGTATGTGATGACATGTCTTAAATCCACTTTCTGGGTGAAACTATGAATGGTATAATTATCACTTTGTCTATCAGGATTTTTCTTGCAATTTTTCAAATGGTTGTTCAAACCAGAGGTTCCATTTATGATAGGATAAGCAGCATAATCTTTTCCACAATGCTTGCATTTACCCCTTCTTTTACCCTTTTTATCCATAAATGCAGTAAAATGTTTCCATACCTCAGACCGTTTTCTCGAATCTTCAGCTAACTCTCTATTTAATGGCTTTTTTCGTTTCTTCTTTGGGGAAGTTTCTGTAGTACAGTCAGCCCCATTTTTCGAATCTTCAGAAACCTCAATTTGTTCTTTATCATTAGACAAATCTATGCCAAAGTCCATGCCCAACTCGTCATTTTCTGGGATGAAATCCATGTTCTGCAAAATGAATAAAATTTTGGTACTCAAATACACTAGATTTTAGTAAATTCATAATTTCTTGAAAGCCATTGTTATTATTTGCACCCTCCATAAACAAACAACTAAATCTAAGGCGGCGGAGGGAAGAGAATAAACTAAGCAACTGAAAATGAACAACTGAAAAAAATAAACAAACAACTAAACAAACAACTAAATAAATTAAGATCGATTCATAATTTTATACCTTAGAGTGTGGGTGTGGGCGGAGAGGAGAGAATTTTTGGTTTCTCATGTGTGGCGGCGAGCGACGGCGTCACGGCGTGCCCTAGATCTTTCTTTCAGCTTTTGGTTCTTTCCCCTTTTTTCCTTTTTCCTTTCTGGCTTGGCTTCTGTTCTGTTGCTGGTGGCTTCTGTTGTAACTTGTAAGTCTTTACTTTAGTCTTTGCCTTGGTCCCGCCTCCCACGCCGCGTGTGTCAAATGTCAATGTTAATTGTTAAATACTTAAATTATATTTAAATTGGTTAATTGTTAAGTACTTAAATTACATTTAAACATTTAATATTTACTTAATATTTTTTGAGTCTTGACATTATAGATATATTATAAAAGTTATAAATACTAATATATATACACACATATATTAATTTTTATACTTTAACTTTGTGAATATAATAAATAAATATATTTATAAATACTAATAATACATATATACATAAAAGTTTATTAAATTATGAATGCATGAAGACAACCTTATTTTAAAAGGTAATTACAAAATAATTACAATAAATAATGACAAAAGATAATTACTCTTAACTAAATATATGTATAAATGCTAATATTATATATATATATATATTTATATATATATATATAAGTTATACTTCATAGATAACATTATATTTATAAATACTAATATTAATATTATGCATATAAGTTATACTTCTCGCTTAGTTAGTTAATTTTCATCTTTATATTATATATAAAGTGCGATGGCCAACGTTAATCATTCTAAAATATAATTACAAAATAGTTATAAAAGATAATGACAAAAGATAATTACTCATAACTTTGTCTCTCTTTTATATTATAGAACATTCATATCCTAATGAATTAACACATATTATTTAATTTGTTAAATTAATGTATCATCCTTTTAATATTATGGTCAAATGAATTAAGATTTAACATATAACTCAAAATTTCAAATGGATAAAGAACTTTTTGACAGAG
This sequence comes from Handroanthus guayacan, assembly GCA_014898755.1. Taxonomy (NCBI): domain Eukaryota; kingdom Viridiplantae; phylum Streptophyta; class Magnoliopsida; order Lamiales; family Bignoniaceae; genus Handroanthus; species Handroanthus guayacan. Next base: position 900,466 of record JACFYI010002273.1, read on the forward strand.
TTAAATATTTAAATTTGATGTTTCAACTTATATTATCAAATTTTGTTATGTTTAGTTGGTTATTAGTTATTACTTACTATTTACTAGCGATAATTGAGAAGTCAAGTTTGAATTATGAAATATATGTTTATTTTGCTTGGACTTTAGAATCTTCATATACAAACCATAAGGGATTTGTTGTTTATAGTTAACTTTATTATATTATAAATACTAACAAATACATTATTAATAATTAATACGTAACATTATAGGCATTTATCAGATAGTACAAACTACAAGTTACAACTTACAATTTATGTCATCACTCATTTACTCTTAATTTTATATTAATGATGTTTTTATTTTTGTGTTCAAATGAATTATGAATTAATATTGAACATATATATTTCAAAAGCAAAAATTTTTTTTTGATGTAATTAAATACTTAAAGTTGATTTTTTCAAAAAAATTATAATCAATTTGGAATTTACGAAAACAAAAATCATAATTAAGCATAAAAATAATGAATTTATGAAAACAAAAAATTATAATTAATTTTGAATTTATGAAAACAAAAAGCATAAAAAATCATATTTATTTATAAAAATAAATATTTACTAATTTCGGTTTTATTTTGGTTTTCAGTTTGGTTAACCGAATTAACCTAACCGACTTCCAATTTTCGGTTTTTTCGATTTTCTCGGTTAAATCCGGTTAAAAACTGAACCAAACCGAAAATCAAAATTTTATTTATAAAAACCGAAGACCGAACCGAAGTGTAGTTTAGTTTTTTTGGTTTGGTTTTTTCGGTTTTCGGTCGGTTCAGTCGGTTTTGGTTTTTTTTTAACACCCCTACATAAAACTGCACCATGGGGGTAGCTTCATTCATGTGTCTCATGCACATTATGAAGGAGGTACCACCTCTACCTTTGACTGTATTCATTTGGAAACCTTGTCTATGACAAAATTGAATGCATTTGCATGGCAACTAGGGCTTAGGAGAAAGAAATTTTTTTGCAGAATTGATAGACGCAATAAGTTTAGGGAAGTGTCATTTGAAACTGATTTGTTTCAGTTTTGGCATGGGAATGGGGTTGAAGTACATTTGTACATAGATTGTGAAGGTGTAACACATACTAATGATGTGGTTGAGATTGATGCTGAGTTTGTGAGTCTTAATATGCAAAATGATGGGGTTGGAAATAATATTGAGAATATGAGTCTTAATATGCAAAATGATGGTGTTGGGAATAATATTGAGAGTGTTTATCCTAATATGTAAAATGATGGGATTGAAACAAATGTTGAGTAGCCTATGAGTGAAAACTTGGATAGGGAAGATTAAGAAGTTGTAAGTTCAGATTTTTCAGATATTGATTACAATCTTGATGTTGAAGATGGTGATGAGGCTGATGATAATATGTTTGACCAAAGTGTTGATAAAGAAATTGGGAGTGCTTACTCAGTGTCCTCTGAAGCTGAAAGTGATGACCTTATGTCATCTGGAGATGACTTTGAAAGTGATTATAGGTCAGATTGCGAGAATAAAGAGTAAAGCTACCTTGTCTTTAATCCATTTGAAACCTTTAACCCCTATTTTGAAATTGGGATGATCTTTAGTAATAAAAAAGAATTCAAAGAAGCTATACAATCTGATGCTATCATGACTAAAAGAAACTTAAAGATTACAAAAAATGATAATAGAAGAATATATGCAAGGTGTGCCAGTGAGGGCTGTGAGTGGGGTATAAATGCTTTGAAAATTAAGAATGAAGCATCTTTTCTAATTAGGGAGTGCCAATCTAATCATAAATGTGCAACTTCATTCCATGGAAAAACTTTGAAATCCAAATGGATATAAAAAAATTTGAGGAATCATTCAGATCTGATCCTAAAAGAGGGGTTAAATGCTTTAGAAATGATGTGATTAAAGTGGTGAGGTGTCAAGTCTCCAAATATTAAGCACACAGAGCAAAGAAAGAAGCATTGTGAGCAATAGAAAGTGATCATAATGTACAATATAGTAAACTGTGGGATTATGCTAAGGCTTTGAGATTAGGGAACCCTGGATCTACTGTGGTCATTGGTTTGAGTGAGGCAGCTGCACCGGATGCTCCAAAAAAATTTGAGAAGATGTATGTGTGTTTCAGTGCCTTAAAAAGGGGTTTTCTTGCTGGCTGTAGACCCATTATAGGTGTGGATGGGTGCCACCTTAAGGATCCACATGGTGGAGTCCTACTTTGTGCAGTGTCTATTGACCCAAATACTAATTTGTTCCCAATTGCATATGTTGTAGTGTATAGTGAAACAAGAGTTAATCAGGAGTGGTTCTCAAGCCTTTTAAAAGAAGACTTGAACATAGAAAGGGATGATGCATTTACATTTATTTTAGATAAACAAAAAGGTCTTATTCCTGCTTTTGAGACTGTGTTTCCAAGTGCTGACAACAGATTTATGTGAGGCACCTTCATGGAAACATAAAGGTTGCAGGTTTTAAAGGCTTAGCCTTTAAAAGAGCTCTGTGGAAAGCTGCAAAAGCCACAACAGTTTCTAAATTTAATCAAAGAATGAAGGAGATTGGTGAACTTGACCCAGCTTGCTTGGAATGGTTGCAAGATAAGCCACCTTCCCAGTGGTCCAAGTCACACTTCAAATCATTTCCTAAGTGTGATATTTTGTTAAACAATGTGTGTGAAGCTTTTAATAGCAATATTTTAGATGCAAGAGAACAACCAATTCTGGTAATGCTTGAATGGTTAAGACAATATCTCATGAGTAGGATGCAAGAAAATGGGGATAAACGTAAAAGAAAATGGGAAGGGAAAACAATTTCTCCTAAAATAGAAAAATTGTGGACAAAAACATGGACATGGCAGCTAATTATATCCCAATAAAGTCAAATAAATAGCTTTATGAAATTTCTTGTTATGAAGGGTCAAGGTACTTAGTTGACCTAAAAGCACACACATGTTCATGTAGAAAGTGGGAACTTTCTGGCATTCCATGTAAACATGCATGAGTGCCATTTGCAACCAAGTTTTGGATCCAGAAGATTTTGTTTACCCTTATTATCATGTTGAGACATTTAATAATATCTATTATCCTGCAATTACCCCACTGAATGGTCTAGAACAATAGGAGAAAACTAGTTACATACCACCTCTCCCACCAAACTTTGGAAAAAGAAAGGGAGACCAGCTAGGGTCAGGAGAATGGAGCCAGATGAGCCAAGAAATAAGAAGAGAAAGAAGAAAGGAGGTAAGAATGTCCAGAGAATGAAAAGGCAACAGAACACTGTGACTTGTAAGTTCTGTGGATAGAAAGGACACAACAAGAGGAGATGTACCTAGAAAAACTTTGCAGAAACGTTTCCAAATGATAAAGGAATCACATGCGTAGAAAAAATTCCATTCTAGCTTCCAGATTTCTTCTAATTTCTACGGAATTCACTTTGAGCCTTTCCATGCTATGACGAGCAAAGAAACGATAGCCAACAAGAAATAGGTTCTCTTCCTCCAATGTACATTTTCTAATTCTTCCATCCATTTTGAATTTTCATTCTCTAAAACATTGATTTTACGCAACAATCCAAGAATTATAGCTTTTGCTTATGGACACATTAGATTATCTTCCCAGGCAAAAAATTCACAACCAATCCCGTTCATTGAATTCGCACACACACCATAGACCTTCAACCATGATTATTATCAGTCCATGAAGTTCTTCTTATAGTTGGATTACCACAATAGCAAAAGAGTCCACTTTGTCTTGTTAAAGAGGAAGATATCATGTCAAAAAATATAGTGGAAACTTGAGAGAAGAAATGGTTGGAAAGAAGAAAAAATGAGAGGGTTAAAAAGAAGAAAGGTTAAAAATGGAGGGGGGTAGTTGTTCCCTCCAAAAATAGGTGTAAAAAAATTATCTCCCTCCAAAAATTAGAGGGATAATGGAGATAGTCACGTACAACCAATTATTTCCGTAAATAAATAGACGGCAGGACTTATATTATAATGGTTACAAAAGTTGTAAGACCAATTTTGGATATTTTGAAAGGGATGGGACTAGAAATTGAATTCTCCCAAAGATATGGGACTAAAATTGCAATTTTTCCTAACCTAAACATAAACAAGAAAAGCAAAAACTAATGAAATTATTCAACAAAGAATGAATTAACCCTTCACCCAGTGTGTATCATCAAGTAGGGCCATGGTTACTTGTCATCTATACTTCTATACAATATATAATCATGAGATCTTTAATTAGATGTTTTAGTATGTTTTCAAATGAGTTTCAAAATTAGCTCTATTCTAAAAATTAATTACAAGGGAATTTTCAAAAATAATGAAAAATTGTTCTTTTTTACTTCGCTTATTTGAATATTTATTTTTCTCTTTTATTTTTTCTTTTCAAATTTATTTTCTCCAAATATATTTTTCAATCATGTTATTCTATATAATAAACAAGTATACATATTTAAAAATTAAGAAAATTTGATATTATTTAGCATAAATAAACATTTTTAATTTATCTAATAAAAAATTTAAGTACACACATCGAGTGCGTCATCATAGTTAGTAAAAATAAAAAAAGAGGTCCTAATTTTCTACAATGATTCAACATTTGCATCTCTTCTTCCCCCCTCCCCCCCTTTTTTTTCCCTTGGCAGCCAAACTCTTTCCCTACAAAGCTAAATAGCAACTAACTAAATTGACCGAGACTAATTCTAGCTAAATTTATCCCTCATTTGTCTCAACATACTCATTGAAGTCCTAAGCATGATCATCTTTAAAAGCACATTACCCGTTCAAATTTAAAGAGTAGGCCAATTAGTATTGTAGTGCTCCAGGATCTAGGAACGGTCGTCCCTAGGCTAGCAATGCTGCCTGTGGGCAGGTGGACCTCTAGCGGTGCAATAAACATATAGAAGAGATTTACTAAACAAACACTACCAAATATTCTTATACATAAACTTCAATATCCATCACACAACATGAGTTTCACTATTACAACTTTAAACTAAACAAACTATATTTACCTGAACTCTCCATATATTAAGGTTGTAGTGGTGACAAGCCACCCACCAGTATCCCTATTTATTACAAATCATACATAAACTTTTATTCTAAGGTGTATATCCCCATCATTTATTGCAAACAAAAACGTAAAGCATTTGCTCACATACACATGGCAACAGCTTCCAACTTAGTCTCCTACATATGATAATATAATTAAATAAGTCCACTTAGTTAGTAAGAATCATAACCATGGAATGGTAAGAAACAAGGAAATCCAACAAATGATTATAGAGGCAACAAGCTCAATAAATGAAATGATACGTACTAAACGATTGTGAACATCTCACTCATAGCGACGAGTAGCTCGTCAAGAGCATAAACAAGTCCAATATATATATTAACAATTAACACAATCGTATAGTGAAGGCTGAACTAGTATTTGGTGGATCTGTCACCCTTATAATTCCAAAATAATACATAATCCTTATCCCTCCACAGGTCCTGCGCTCGAGTGGCCACTCAAGGTGGTGACAGGGTTGCATAATGTGACAAAAATGTCGACAGTGCGCGTATCACAGGCTAGTTCTTGGAAAACCAATCTCAGGCCTTCACAGAACCACCTAAACGAGTAGAAAACTATTCAGGGGATCAACCATTGGCCCAATCCGCCCAGTATCCCTCTTGGGGTTTCCCAAGGGTCCATAAAACGATCATACAATAGGTTTCAATGAAATTTATCTGAACTAGAATTTTTGGAATTCAAACGAAGTTAATGAAAAACATGTATTCAACGAATATTGAGAAAGTTCTCAAAATCGAACCTTGGACATAAGGATTTTATTTGGATAATCAAAATGGCTTAAAAATGTGGGATTTGGTTTTAAAAAAAATTATATTAATGAAAAATGGTTAAAATAGGTTAAGTTTCAAAATTTCTTGTGCGGTAGTTAATTTCCCGACTATTTTAAAAATATATTCCAATGAGTTAAAATTCATATTTTAGCTCTATAAATATTTAGACTCGACAAGCTTTCCAACAGTGATTTTATATCGATAATCTGACGAGCGAATGTTCATTTATAAAATTTTCAATTTGACACAAGATTCTGCCGCAAACCTTGGTCAGTTTGGCCGGTTGGTTCCCTAGGGTGTTTCTGGATGTATTTCTCCAAATTTTTTGGTGGTTCTTAAGCCTTGCATAATCTACACTTGACAAGATTTCTAATAGTATATTTGTAGGCTGATTTAATGAGGAGATGTTTGGTTTCGAAATTTTGAAATTGAGAGATATGACAAAGATTACTTTAGTAACTCCTCTGTTCCCCGGGTAATCTGGCAAGCTATGTTCTGAGGGTGTTTTTGGTCAATTTTCTCCATGGTTTTGAGCGATTCCAAATTTTAATACTATCTAAACTCAATAAGGTTTCCAACTGCTATCGTACGAAGGTCAGATTTCAAAATTTTGAAAGTGGAGGGTATGACAAAGGGCCTCCCCTGTTCTGGCCAAAGTGGTAGGTTGTGGTCTAATGGCATTTTCTATCAATTTTCTCCTTATTTTTGGGTTTTTTTTATCCTATAGACATCTAGACTTGATGAGGTTTCTAATGATGTATCATATGAAATTTTTGGAGTAGGGAACGTTAGGTTTTCAAATTTTGAAAGTGAAGTGTGTGCATAGGATAGTAGCTACCTGAGAGTACCAACAAGTTTATATTCAAATCCAACCAAGTTTATGAAAAGAATAAGTTTCAAATCCCAACTTTGATGATCCAATAATCCTCTTAAATCCACTAGTTCCATATTCAAGATTCATCATTCAAGATCCATTAACAAAGAAATTCAATCAACAATCAATACCAAGATATTCCCCAAAACAAGCAAATCAAGGATTAAAACTATCAAACAAGGAAACATCTTATTTTTCCACAAGATCATGAACATGAAAATGGCTAGAATAACAGGAAACATAGTTATGATTCTTACCTCTATAGCAATTTCCTTAAGGTGTTCGGTAGTAAGCTTCAATCCCTCAAGAATTTCCTATAACAATGAAGATAAATTATTACCATGTCTTCCATATCTTAATTCATAAACCCTAGCATAACTCAACTAAACTAGAAAACTTACCAAGTTAATGGATGAGCTAACACCTTACAATTTCCTTTTCGTTTTGTTTTTAAGAAAAGATGGGTGAAATAAGCAAGAAAATGGCAAGAAATTTTTTTATCTTTTATTCCTTGAAATTTCGGTCAAAGGGAGAAAGAAAGAAGTAGTAGTTTCTTTTGTAATGTTTTTCCTCACAAGTGCTTGAATATGCATACAAAATTTATCTTGCATTTAGTAAAAGAAGGATGACATTAAATGAGTTGAGATAACTAGGTGCACGAGTTGTTGTGGTATTAATTGAAGCATTAAATGAGTTGATGACTAAGTACATGAGTAGGCTATTGTCATCATTTTTAAGCATATGGTAATTATCCAAAGAGTGAGTCTTCACCTTGAGTGTGTGAATGTGTGTGTGGCCGATTTTTTATACTATTTTCTTTTTTTTTTCATTTTATTTATTAAAAATAGGATTTAGGTTTTAAAATTTTGGACCTAATTCTTGGGCTAAATGTTTATTTAGTTGGGTTAGAAATAATATTTTTGGGTCAAATTTGATTTAAATAAAATTTTGATTGTTAATTCAAAATATTTTCACTGTTTAAAATTTTTCGAATAATAGCAATTAAAATTTATTAAAATGGCGTTAAGGTTTTAATATTTGAAACTAAGGGTTTGAAAATACAATTATAGAAATTTTTGGGCCAAAATAATGTATACAATAATTTTTGGGTGTAGAATGAATTTTTCAAAAGTGATAAAATATTTTTTATTGTGAGAAAAATATCAAATCAGAGAAAAATCGGTTACCGATTAGGGTTTCTCCAAAAAATATTTTAAAATGTTTATCGATTAAGATCAAAGATAAGTGCCTATCCTAGTTTTCAGAAAAATTCAGAAAGCAAGCTCTCAACATATCTTCCAAAATCTAAATCACCCTTTCTGATTATCCATCAATTTGAGGATGAGTTGCTGTGCTGAACAACAGCTAAGTCCCCAAATGTTCCTGTAAACTCTTCCATAGTCTTGCCATAAACTTTGGATTCCTATCGGAGACAATGCTTTTAGATATTCCATGTAGCCGAATTATCTCCCTAATATAGATCTCAACGAGTTTCTCCATATTATATTTCGTTTTGACAGGCAAGAAATGGGCAGATTTCGTGAGCCTATCAACTATAACCTAAATACTGTCATAACCTTCTCTTACTACTGGCAGACCCACCATGAAGTCCATGGTGATCTGATCCCATTTTCAATTCGGAATTGGGAGTGGTTGCAACTTTCTAGAGAGTCTCTGGTATTCCGCTTTTATGAGTTGACAAGTGAGACACTTCTAAATATGGTCACGTATATCTCTTTTCATGCCGTCCTGCCAAAATTTCTATTTCAGATCTCTATACATTTTTGTTCTTCCAGGATGTACAAATACTTGGTTTAATGAACTGCTGTTAATACCTTTTCGCGTAGACTTGCAAGAACACATACTCTGTTTCTGAAGCATAATAATCCTTCTGCATTTATCCTGAATTTAGATTTTGTTTGCATGCTCATAGAGGATTTAAGTTTCTGTATCAATTTATCTCCCTCTTGAGCATTTAGAATTTCACTATACAATTCATGATATAGATTCAAATTCACCAGTCTTTCTTTGCGGCTTAAGGCATCAGCGACAACATTTGCTTTACTCGGATGGTAGGCAATGGTGAAGTCATAATCTTCTGAAAACTCCATCCATCGTCGCTATCTCAAGTTCCAGTTCTCTTACCTAAAAATATATTTTAAACTTTGGTGATCCGTATAAATCTCCACTTTGGCACCATACAAGTAATGGCGCCACTTAGCCAAAACGAAAACTACTGCTACTAACTCCAGATCATGAGTGGGATAGTTTTGCTCGTAATTCTTTAGTTTCCTAGAAGGATACTCGATCACCTATCCTTTCTACATCATCACACCCAAGATCATCTTTAGAAGCGTCTGTATACACCATGAATTCTTCTGATCCATCAAGTACTGTGAGTATTGGAGCTGTAGTTAACCTTTTCTTTAATTCCATAAAACTTTCCTTGCACTTCTAGTTCCATTCAAACCACCCGTCTTTGTGAGTCAACTAGGTGAGGGACCTAGCTATCCTGGAAAAGTTCTAAATGAACTTTCGATAATACCCTACTAATCCCAGGAAGCTTCTCACCTCAGTAACCGTTTCCGATCTTTTCTAGTTAAGTATTGTTTCAACCTTTTCTGGATCAATTTCAAAACCATTTTGGAATATAATATGTCCCAAGAAGGTTACCTTACTCAACAAAAATTCACATTTGCTTAATTTGGCGTGCAATTGATGCTCTTTTAGAGTCCAAAGAACGATCCTAGATGTTCTTTGTGTTCTTCCTCTGACTTCGAGTATACCAGGATGTCATCAATGAAAATTACCACAAAATAATCAAGATATGGAGGGAAAACTCGATACACTAGATCCATGAATGCTGCAGGAGCATTTGTCAATCCAAATGGCATCACAACAAACTCAAAGTATCCATATCGCGAATTGAATGCAGTCTTAGGAATGTCTGCTTCTCTTTTCTTCAATTGGTAATACCCTTGTCGTAAGTCCAACTTTGAATATACTATAGATCCTTGAAGATGATCAAAGAGCTCATTGATGTGGGGTAGTGGATGTTTGTTCTTGATGGTCACTTTGTTTAATTCTCGATAATTAATACACATTCTTAGTGACTCATCATTCTTTTTTACAAACAGAACTGAAGCTCCCAAAGGGGACATGCTCAGTCTTAGGAAATTCTTGTTCAAGAGTTTTTGTAGTTATTCCTTTAATTCTTTCAGTTCTGCAGGTGCTATTCTGTAAGGTGTTTTCGTGAATGGCATTACTCCAGGAAGGGTTTCGATTATAAATTCAATCTCTCTATCTGGATGTAGCGCCCCGAGATCCCCTATGATCATACGGACATTCAAGCACTGAATCCCAAAACGCTACTTGTGGGCGAATTGACTAAAAACTTCATGATCATATAATCCAATAGCTCATTTCATAACTTAATATCCAACAACAGAGGCTAACTAAAATGTAAATAGAAAATTCCATTAAATTCAAAACTAATTACATCGAAATTTAATGTCATTACAGCCCAATGTTTAACCAAACTACCATAATACCGTTCAAAATACAACTATCCATATCCATAAGAATGAAACGGCATGATTCACTAAGACTTACATGCTCCAGCTGTGCACCTACATTGTTATATCATAAAATCATGAGTCCACTAACCCAGCAAGTTTTGTGTAATTGGATAGGAATGAAATGAATGGGAATAAAAATCAATTCGAGGAGACAAACGAAAGTCGTATCATGAATGTGTTAGATAAGAAAATGAGGCAAACTGAACATTATAACGAAATAGAGGCTTCAAACTTCTCTAACACATTCATGTTATCAACATACAAGGCAGAGACTAACATTGGTAGGTCCATCACCCTTATATCATCAACAAAAACATATAACCTTATCCCTCCAATTTGCATACTCGAGTGGCCACCCAGTTGCACTTATCAAACTTTGAAACACGGTCGACCATATATTTTGAAATAATCGTTTGGAATTCTAAACTCCAGAATTCCTCCCGGCTATCCTTTGAACAGGAATTCCAGGAGTTCGAATCGAATCCGACATTGCCTAATTCAAATCACCTAAGAATTATCCAAGGCACAACTTATCATGCATATAGGTTTAGAGTGAATGAATGAACATAAACAAACTTATAGAGCTCAATCAATCACATATGCTCATATCAAACGGGTTCACAAAACATAGATTCAAATATTGAACAGGTTCAACGAACGAATTGGATTTTGGACCTTGGACTTAAGAAAAATCGTTTTAAATTTTTTGAAACATCGAAACAAGGTGAAAAATAAACTTAAAATAACAAAAGAAGTCAAAAAATAAAAATTGGGGACTATCATGGGTGCGACTGTGCTAAAAAAAGGGCGCAGACACGCTGACGAGCGGAGGCTACTGACCTTAGCGCGTCCGTGCACTATTCATGCGCGGTCGCACATGAACAGTAATTTTTTTTTAATCCCAATTTTTCCAGTAAGCTTTTGAGGACCTTTTCTTCCAAAATTTCAGATTAAAATTTTGAGTTTACAAATTTTACAATTTATAAAATTTTAAGTTCCATAAATTGATTTTTTGATGTTGTTACGATTTCTTGATGGCCCATGGTTCAAAATCCATTTCCAAGCTAAGGTATAGTCACAAGAATGATTATGGCCTTTTTAGTTCTCATGTCAAGGAAATAGAAGCTCAAGATTATGATAAATCAAACAACAACAACAAAATGAGCTTATTTCATAATATATCTTGAATTTGGCCAACATATTCAAACAAATAGCCATTAAATCAACAAGAGAAGGAAGGAAAGCCACAAATACTCACTTGTGGTCCTGAGCTTCGATTTTTGAGATTTAATGATCAAAGATTTCAAGTTGGAACACCTATAGACACGTAAGAGATCTTTTAGTGTTTTCATGCATCATAAAACTTAGATTAGCAAATCTAATGGTTTAAGAAGCTCATTTGGAGCTTGTTCTTGACTTACCCCTTGCTCACCTAGGAAGCTTTCACCTTTTTCCCCTTCTTTCCTTTTAATTTTTTAAGAAATGTTTGTAGTGTTTTGAGATATATATATATATATATAAAGGCCGAGAGGGAGAGGGAGTGGAGAGGAAAATGATTGAAAGTGGAAATGAAGAGGGGAGAAAAGCTTGCTTCTTGCAAAAAAGAAATAGAAGGTTAGCATCATTCTCTCAACATTTATTTATAGGAGAAATAGAGCTCAACACATGGCCCATGAATTTTGTCAATAAAAAATAGTGAGATCCCTCAAATTGGGGGATAATTTTCGGCTCCCAAATCAGCAAAAAATCTGATTTGATTTTCTTATATTTTTTTCAAAGATTATTGATTTGGGCCTTAGATGTTTGGGCTAAAAATTGGGCTTAATTGACCAAGTCTTGGGCTTGTTTTGGGCCCAAAATGATATGTAAATGAAGTTTCGAATGTTAGAAAATTTTTTTGGATACAAATAAATTATTTTGATATTAAAACAATTTTTGTAATTTTAAAACCGATTTATTGTTTGAAAAACGGCCGGTTAAATTATTAATTAGGAGAATTTTTGGGGGTGATACACTCTCTCCCCTTAAGAGAATCTAGTCCTCATATTCATGCCTTATTCGAATAGGTGACGATACTTGTCCTCGATTTCATCCTCACTTTCTCAAGTGGCTTTTTCTATTTTCTGATTTCTTCAACGTATCTTAATCTGAGGTATTCTACGATTCCTAAGCTGACGAACTTGGAAATCTAGAATACGGATAGGCTATTCTACATACGTAAGGTCACTTTGAAGGGGAACGTCAAAGTGTTCAATGATATAAGAAGGATCTGGGTATTATTTTTGTAACTGTAAGACATGGAATACATTGTGAATCCCAGTTAGGTTTGGCGAGAGATCCAATCGATAAGCTACTGGGCTAATCTACTCGATAATTTTGAAGGGTCCCATAAATCTTGGATTTAGTTTTTCCACTCTTGCCTATTCTTCGGATCCTTTTTTGCGGAGCGACTTTCAGAAACATTCTATCTCCCACGTCAAATTCCAAGTACTTCGTAAGCAACCATTTGGATTGAGGCCTGATAGTTGTTATTGTTGGCAAACTCTACCAAAGGTAGATGCCTATTCCAATTTCCAAGAAAATTCAGGACACATGCCCTCGGCATGTCCTCCTGAATTTGTATCACCTTTTTTGACTAACCATCAGTTTGGGGATGAGCAGTAGTACTAAAAAGCAACTTTGTCCCAGATGCTCTTGCAAGCTTCTCTACAGTCTCTCCGTAAATTTCAAATCAAGATCAGAGACAACACTTTGAGGAATTCCATGTAATTGTATTGTCTCCATAAGGGAGGTCTCAATAAGTTTCTCAATGTTGTACTGGGTTTTGATAGGCAAAAAAAAATGAGCTTACTTTGTAAGCCTATCTATCACAATCCAGTTACTATCACATCCTCCTCGCACAACAGGTAAACATGTCACGAAGTTCATAGTGATTTGATCCCATTTTTATTCTGGGATCGGGAGCGATTGTAACTTTCCAGACGGTCTCTGGTGCTTTATTGGCAAGTCAGACATTTCTGGATGTAATCAGTCATATCCTTCTTCATACCTTCCTACCAGAACTTCTGTTTCAGATTTCTATACATTTTCAAACCTACTGGGTACATCGAAAACTGAGCTTGATGTGCTGCAGACAACACTCTTTCTCTTATTGCTGCAGGAACACATACTTGATTTCTAAACCATAACAACCCATCAACGTCAATCCTAAAATCGAGTTTTATTTCAGCTTTTAGTTTCTGAACCCAATCATCTCCTCCTTGGGCTTTCAAGATTTCACTGAATAGTTCTAGATAGATGCTCAGATTTGCTAACTTTCCCTTCCGGCTTAGAGCATCTGCAACTATATTTGCTTTTCTTGGATGGTAGGTGATTGTGAAATCGTAATCCTCCAGGAATTCTATCCAATGCCGTTGTCTAGGATTTAAGTTTTTCTGGTTGAAGATATATGTTAAGCTCTTATGGTCAGTAAAAACTTCAATTTTAGTTTTGTACAAGTAGTGACGCCATTTTGCTAAGGCAAAGACAACTATTGCTAATTCTAAATCATGAGCAGGGTAGTTCAACTCATGATTCTTCAACTTTATTGATGCGTAAACAATTACTTTGCCTTTCTGCATTAGAACATATCCTAATCCTTCTTTCGAGGCATTAGTATAAATAGTAAATTCCTCTAACCCATCTGCTAGTGCGAGTACTGGAATTGTTGTCAATCTTTCCTTAAGCTCCGAGAAATTTTCCTCACACTTTTGATTCCAATTAAAACATCAATCTTTTTGGGTCAGTCTCGCAAGTGGTCCAGCCAACTTAGAGAAGTTCTGGATAAATTTTTGGTAATATCCAACCAAATCAAGAAAACGTCTCACTTTAGTAACGGTCTCGGGCCTTTTCCAATTGAGAACAGCCTCAACCTTTTCTAGGTCTACTTCCAGTCTATTTTGAGATATTATATGACCCAGAAAAGTCACTCTCTTCAGCCAAAATTCACATTTGCTTAATTTGGCGTAGAGCTTATGTTCCTTTAACGTTTAAAGAACAATTCTCAGATGTCCTTCATGCTCCTTTTTCTAACTTCGAATAGACCAAAATATCGTCTATGAATATTACCTCGAAGCAATCGAGGTATAGACGAAATACTCGATGCATTAAATCCATAAATACTGTAGGAGCATTTGTTAATCAAAAGGGCATTACTACAAACTCAAAATGCTCATATTAGGAATTAAATGCAGTTTTTGGAATATCTGCTTCCCGTAATTTTAACTAATAATACCACTGCCTTAAATCTAACTTAGAATAAACAGTAGATCCCTGAAGATGATCAAACAATTCATCGATATGGGGTAAGGGGTATTTATT
>JACFYI010002273.1:918978-937478 GCA_014898755.1 Handroanthus guayacan
GAGTAGCACTTCGGATCTCGGGGCGAAGAGCCCTGAAATCTGGGGCGTTACAACTGTGGACTCTCGCAAGTTATACATCGTCCCTACTTTTTTCAAGACCGATCCTCGGTGTGGTTAGTGCCTCCATAGTAGTTGCATCTTCTTTTCTCTATTGTTGCCGACCTCTTTCCTTTTGGACCTGATGAGCTCCCTGCTGTCATCTTAGATTTCTTTCCAAAGAAACCTTTATTCCCTTTATTTTGATCAGACTTACCCGACCACTTCTTCTTTTTCTTCTCTTCGATCTTTCGGAGTTCGCTGAGCTCCACTTCCAATTCCATAGTCCTTTCCACAGCCCCATCATAACCAAAGAGATTATAGATAGCCAAAGCTCGCCTCAGCTCTAACTTCAACCCTTCTACAAACCTCTTTGTTCTCTTCCTTTCATCTGTTAAGACATGTGGAGCATACTAATCAATCGATTATACTCTACCTCATATTCTACCACGGATAGAAATCCCTGAATCAGGCTCGTAAATTCCTTTTCCCTCATCTCTCTAACCACTATAGGGAAGTATTTCCTTGCAAATTCCTCCTTAAATTCATCCCAAGTCCATTTAACGTCATTTCTCAACCATCTCTACTTCACAACTCGCCGCCAGTAATGTGTTGCTTCATCCAGAAGAAATGTGGCATACTTCACCTGTTGTTCTTTCGTGTAGTTGAGTACCTGGAAGATCTTTTCAACCTTGCTGAGCCAAGACTCAGCTTTCCTATAGTTAGGTTCTTCTTTGAACCTCGGTGGGTTGAATATTAAAAATCGGGACAACAGTTTGTCCTCAGCAGCTTCTTTGTTGTCTTGTCCCTGGTTAGCCGTCTGTCTACCCTAGGGGTGTTCATTCGGTTAAAACCGAATCGAACCGAACCGAATTTTGATTAACCGAATTATTCGATTTTGGAGAATGAAAATCGAAAATCGAGCCAAAATGTGTTCAGTTTGGTTCGGTTTTAATCGAAATAATTCGGTTCGATTTTGATGATAACCGAAAACCAAACCAAAAAACAACAATATTGTTTGTTCGGTTTTCGGTTCGATTTTTTCAGTTAATAGAACCGAAAAACTTTATTTTTTTTAATTTTTATTTTTTTATTACTTTTATCAACTTTATGATCTATATTTTTATGATGGCTAAAGAATATGGTTATCTTTTAGACTTTAAAATTATGAGCTCAATAGATATTAATTTTATTGCATGAAATAATTCGAATTTGAAATCATTCGTTTACTTTAACTACCCTATGAATGTCTTTTATGTTATAAATACTAATATATATATATATATACATATATTAGTTTTTATTACTTTAACTTTGTGAATATAATTACTAAATATATTTATAGATAATAATATTATATATATAAGTTATACTTCATAGTTCATAGATAATATTATAGATATATTATATAGTACAATTTATATTATTACTCTTAATTAGTTAATTTTCATCTTTACATTATATATAAATGTGATGGCCAACATCAATCGTTAAAAAAACTGTGAATGCATGAAAATAACTTTATTTTAAAAGATAATTACAAAATGATTATAAAATATAATGACAAAAGATAATTACTCTTAACTAAATATATTTATAAATACTAATATTATATATATATATATAATACACTTCATACTTCACAAATAACATTATACATATATTATACAGCATAATTTATATCATTACTCTTAATTTTCATTTTTATATTATATATATATATATAAAGTGTGGCGGTCAATGTCAATCGTCATTAGATGAATTGTGAATGGATGAAAATAATCTTATTCTAAAAGATAATTACAAAATAGTTATAAAAGATAAGGACATCTCAGCAAAAAAAATAAAAAATAAAAATTGTGTCATTACTCTTAATTTTATATTCAAATGAATTGATATATATTAGTTACTTTAATAGAATTTTTCATTATGTTTTTACTTTTCTGTTCAAATGAATCATGAATTAATATTTAACATATATATTTTAAAAGCATAAAAAACTTTTTGATATAGTTAAATACTTAGACTTGATTTTTTCAAAAAAATTATACTTAATTTTGAATTTATGAAAGCAAAATCCATAATGCAAAAAAATAAATATTTAGTCCTTTCGGTTTTTCCGATTTTTTTTTTTTTTTGGGTTAAAAATCGAACCGAACCGAAAATCCAAATTTAAAAAATGTGAAAACTGAAAACTGAACTGAAGCATAATTCGATTTTTTGGGTTCGGTTTTGGTTTTTTCAATTTTTGGTCGGTTCGATTGATTTTGTTTTTTTTAACACCCTTAGTCTACCCTGATTTACTAGTTGTTGTAGCAGGGTAAAAAATCGATCCACCGATTCCTCTCTAAGAGGGGGTGTTCTCTCATGAGGCTCCTTTCGAGACAGGTTATTTTCTACGTTAGTCGGAGTTTCCAGTGTAGGAACCTCCTCGAATAAAACACGTCTCGGCTTGTCGCGCTTTCTAGATGTTCCCGCATTTGACATACTCTCACGGGTTGCCATTATAATCTAAAATTAACAAATAACCTTGCTTAGCATTATTTTATTATCTTATTTTATTGTAAAACATTACAATTGTTGTAACAAGATTAAAATGAAATATTAAAGTGAGCTAAGCAACATAACAAGAGTTACGATATTTATTAATTTCAGTCTTTAATCTCCCACTATCAATCCTAATTCCAAGATTGCCAAATTTTCCACCTTTCATTTTTTTTTTGTCCATCTACCCACTTAACAACCAACAACCACAATCAAAATAACGATCTATAAACGGGATTAGTAAAAGGAGACCGTAAAATATACGAACGAACTAAGAAACTCTGTGGCTTTCTAACCTGGCTCTGATACCACCTGTAGCGTCCCGAGACCCATGAACGGCCGTTTCTAGGCTGTCAATGCTACCTGTGGGCAAGCGGACCTCTAGTGATACAACAAACATGTAGAAGAGATTTGCTAAACAAACACTACCAAATATTCTTATACATAAACTTCATTGTTCATTACACAGCATGAGTTCTACTATTATAACTTTAAACTAAACAAACTATATTTACATAAACTCTCCATATACTAAGGTTCTAGTGGCTACAAGCCACTTACCCAGATCCCTATTTATTACAAATCGTACATAAACTTTTATTCTAAGGCATATATCATTATCATTTATTACAAACAAAAACGTAAAGCATTTGCTCACATACACATGGCAACAACTTCCAACTTAGTCACCTACATATGGTAACGTAATTAAATAAGTCCACTGACTTAGTAAGGATCATAGCCATGGAACGGTAAGGAACAAAGAAATCCAACAAATGGTTATAGAGGCAACAAACTCAATAAATGAAATGATACGTGCTAAACGGTTGTGAACATCTCATAGCAATCATAAACGAGTAGCTCGTCAAGAGTACAAACAAGTCCAATATATATTAACAATTAACACAATCATATAGCGAAGGCTGAACTAGTATTTGGTGGATCTGTCACCCTTGTAATTCCTGTAACACCTCGAAAATTCCCCTAAATAAAAAATTTGGAATCATTAATTTTTTGAAAATTCACCCGATTTCAATATCACAAGCATCATTTTAAAATCAAAGCACGTTTCGTGCATCTGAAAAATTTTTAAGCAATCAAGTTTTGTTTTATTGTCACATTTCGTCCCAAAACGAGCCCAAAAGCCCATGAAACAAGCCCAAACTCATGGCCCAAGACCCAAGCCATCATTGTTGACCAAAGAAGAATCTTTGAATTAAAAAAAAAAAGAAGAGGAAATCGAATCTGTAGACGCAGCTGGCCGAGAAGCCCTATGGATGGGATTTTATCCCATCTATCTATCAACCATGTTCCAATCTTACAAAGGAAGTTTGGTTTAATTGCACCAAAGGGCTTGGTTCAAGAATCCTGCTTAGAGACCCTTCTAATCATCTATAAATAAGCCTCTTTAAGTGACAAAAATTTTCTACAAACTCTTCTTCTCTCAAACCCTTTAGCACTTAGAATTTCACTTGCAGTTTGACTTCTCTCAAAAACCGATTTCATCAAGGGGGATTGAGGTGGTGAGCTCCCCTCTTAACTCTTGGTAAGTTGGCTTAAGATTAGTGATTAAGAATGGTTGATGATATGTATGTTTAGAGCTTGACATAAGTATGAATGACTAATGTAGGTATTGGAAACTAAACTTGGATCACTTGCATTTTCAAGATTTAAGCTTCTAAAGGTAAGACTTATGGCTTCTTCAATCTCCTTATAAGCATATGTTTTTATCTTTTCCTTGAAAGAATGAGCATGCTTGGAGCTATTGAATGTTTGATGTCCTTTGATATGTTGATATTGAGAACTCATGTTGTTGTCTTGTTATTCTTGCTATTATGAGCTCAAATTCTTGAATATGTAAATCCAAAGCTTAATGAATCGTCTTGACTTCTATACCGATGCTTTGGATTGAGTTTTGAACAATGCACCATGGACCAGGAGGAGAAACGAACTAAAGATTGAATGAAAATGGAAGATATGGACAAAAATCGTATTATTCGACTTAAAAACGATCTTTCAAAAAATCTTAAACTCAATTCTAAAACAACGATTTACAAATGTTTTTACATGTAAGAGAACCCCAAAAATGTAGTTTTGGATGAAAAATTAGAATAAAATCAAAAGACGAAAAAATAGAATTTCACCTAAGAGTCAGCGCTTAAGCGCGCGAAGTTGGGCACCCCAACTCCCACCCTCAGGCTAAAACACCAATTTTTCCAGAAGCTTGGGCGCTTAAGCGTCCATATGGGTGGCCCAGCGCCCAGCCTCTGCCCAAAACTTTTCTTTGGGCGCTCAGGCGCCTATTTGAGTGCCCAAGCGCCCATTCCCACACTTAAACTTGATTTTAAATCTTTATTTCATGACATATCAAGTCCATATCCGATATTTCTAAAGTGATTTGAGTTTTGAAACGAAAACCCTCTAGTCCATAGTCAAAATTCTGAAATAATTAATTGATACGTTTGGCCTAGTTTGATATGTTATTTGAAATTGATGGTCAATCAACATTGTGCCGTAATGGCCTTTTCAATGATCGAATGCTCTCTTTGTTTCAAACCTGAATGAATGAACGAATGTGGGCCTTGGGAGTTTCCTTGAGGACGGAACTCAGGCAATGTTCGATTGTTGATTAGGACCCTTAGAAATCCCTTAATGTTGAATAGTTCGGATGGATTTTGGAGGTAGAATTCTAAACAACTATTCTAAGCACGTAGGTAGGCTATGCTCTCTGAATGAATGATGCTCCTTCAGGAGTTGGAGAGATATAGATGAAATATATATGTTGAGGTTATAAAGGTGATAGACCTACCAAATTGTTTGTTTCAGCCTATGGACTCGAATATGATAATTATTTCTGATATTTATCTGATTGTGAACATTCTGATTATTTCTGAATTTGTTATCAAAATCACATTCTTGACTTATTTGTTGATATGCTCATTTAGTTGAATTCCATATTCTTGTTTCCTGCTATAAGTTTTACTAGGTCAGTGAACTCATGACTCTATATCATCTTGGAGGTTCGTGAGACTTGATATATGAATGAATAAAGCTCTACGATAGATTGTTATTGCTCATTTTGGAATTATACTGATTGGTGTATTTTGGGATCAATCTCTTGCTTTTGAACTTATGGACTTAAGGAATGTATAGATTGACGGATTGTAATGATAAGTTAGATGTTTTGTGTATTTTGGAATATTTTGGCTTGTAATGATATTTTTCTGTTGGGGATTTTAGTTTGAATCGTTAAGATATCCGTTTCTAAATTGATTTTAGAATGTATCCGATCGCAAGTAACACACCCCGGGTCTTGGGGTGGAATGCTACTGGAATTTTGGAGGGTGTTAAAACTCCAAAATAATACATAATCCTTATCCCTCCACAGGTCCCACGCTCAAGTGGCCACTCGACGTGGTGACCCGGTTATATAATGTGACAAAAATGTCGACGATTCGCATGTCACAGGCTAGTCCTTGGAAAACCTATTCTGGGCCTCTAAGGAACTACCTAAATGAGTAAGAAACTATTTAGGGGATCATCCGTTTGCCGGATGCCACCCAGCATCCCTCATAGAGTTTCCCAAGGGCCCATAAAATGATCACAGAACAAGTTTCAATGAAATTCAGCCGAACTAGAATTTTCAAAATTCAAGCAAAGTTGATGGAAGACATGGATTCACGAATATTGAGAAAGTTCTCAAAATCAAACTCTGGGTGTAAGGATTTTATTTGGATCATCAAAATGGCTTAAAAACGTGAGATTTGGTTTTTAAAAAAATTATATTGATGAAAAATGGTTAAAATATGCTAAGTTTCAAAATTTCCTGTGCGACAGTTAATTTCCTGACCATTTTAAAAATATATCCCAATGAGTTAAAATTCATATTTTAGCTCTATAAATATCTAGACTCGCCAACCTTTTCAACGGTGGTTTTATATCGATTATTTGACGAGTGGATGTTCATTTATAAAATTTTCAATTTGACCCAAGATTCTGCTGCAAATCTTGGTCAATTTGGCGGGTTGGTTCCTTAAGGCATTTCTGGATATATTTTTCCATATTTTTTTGTGGTTCATGTGCCTAACATCATCTACACTTGACAAGATTTCTAACGGTATATTTTGTAGGCTAATTCGATAACGAGAAGTTTGGTTTTGAAATTTTGAAATTGAGAGATATGACAAAAATCACTTTAGTGACTCCCCTGCTCCTCGGGCAATTTGGCAAGCTATGCTTTAAGGGTATTTTTTGTCAATTTTCTCCATGATTTTGAGTGATTCCAAATTTTAATACTATCTACACTCAATAAAGTTTTCAACTGCTATCTTATGGATTTTTTTGATGCACAAAGTTCAGGTTTCAAATTTTTGAAAGTGGAGGGTATGACTAAGGACCTCCCCTGTTTTGGCCAAAATGGCAGGTTGTGGTCTAACTACCTTTTCATCATTTTTCTCCTTATTTTTGGGTGATTTTTGATTCTATAGACATGTAGACTTGATGCGGTTTCTAACGGTATATCATATGAAATTTTTGGAGTAGGAAATGTTAGGTTTTCAAATTTTGAAAGTGAGATGTGTGTATAGAGTAGTAGCTACCCGAGAGTACCAACAAGTTTATATTCAAATCCAACCAAGTTTATGAAAATAATAAGTTCCAAATCCCAACTTTGATGATCTAATAATCCTCTTAAATCCACTAGGTCCATATTCAAGATTTATCATTCAAGATCCATCAACAAAGAAATTCAATCAACAATCAATACCAGTATATTCTTCAAAACAAGCAAATCAAGGATTAAAACCATCAAACAAAAAAACATCTTATTTTTTCACAAGATCATGAACATGAAAATGGCTAGAATGAAAGGAAACATAGTTATGATCCTTACCTCTGTAGCAATTTGCTTAAGGTGTAAGGTAATAAGCTTCAATCCCCCAAGAATTTTCTATAACAACCAAGATAAATTGTTACTATGTCTTCCATATCTTAATTCATAACCTCTAGCATAACTCAACTAAACTAGAAAACTTACCAAATTAATGAATGAGCTAACATCTTACAATTCCCCTTTTGTTTTGTTTTTAAGGAAAGATGGGTGAAATAAGCAAGAAAATGGCAAGAAATTTTTTTTTTCTTTTATTCCTTGAAATTTCGGTCAAAGAGAGAAAGAAAGAAGAAGTAGTTTTTTTTGTAATGTTTTTCCTCACAAGTGCTTGAATATACATACAAAAATTGTCTTGCATTTAGTAAAAACAGGATGACATTAAATGAATTGGGGTGACTAGGTGAATGAGTTGTTGTGACATTAATTAAAGCATTAAATAAGTTGATGTCTAAGTGCATGAGTAGGCGATTATCATGATTTTTAAGCATATGGTAATTATCCAAAGAGTAAGTCTTCACCTTGATTGTGTGAATGTGTGTAGCCGATTTTTTTATATTGTTTTCTTTTTCTTTTTTTTTCATTTTATTTATTAAAAATAGGATTTGGGTTTTAAAATTTTGGACCTAATTCTAGGGCTAAATGTTTATTTAGTTGGGTTAGAAATAATATTTTTGGTCAAATTCGAACGAAATAAAATTTTTGATTGCTAATTCGAAATATTTTCGCCGTTTAAAATTTTTCGGACAATAGTGATTAAAATTTGTTGATAACAACGTTAGGGTTTGAATTTTTTAAACTATGAGTTTAAAAATACAATTATAGAAATTTTTGGGCCAAAATAATGTATACAATAATTTTTTGGTGTAGAATGAATTTTTCGGAAGTGATAAAATATTTTTGATTATGAGAAAAATCTCAAATCAGCAAAAAATCGGTTATCGATTAGGGTTTCTCTAAAAAATATTTTAAAACATTTATCGATTAAGATTAAGGGTTTAAAAATTAAACCAGGGGAATTTTCAGGTTGTTACAAGTACCTCATCCTAACACACACTCACAAGAGATCACGGTCTCAAACTTCGCTTGCCATTGTAAAATACATGATCCACATGGATTAAGACCCACAGGCCTCCATGAATTTGAGATTAATCCAGGTTGACAAAATTGGCTTAATCCATCATCATCCAAACATTCTGGTAATCAGAAAAGCCCTTCATTAATAAGGGTTTTTTCTCGGTTCTTCTCCCTCATATGGAACTGGGCTCTCTTCAATCCATATTGTTAAGACACTTCCCTAATGGGATCCTAGTCTGCATTCTTGTGGTCTTAAGGGAAATTCTTATATGTCTCTATTTCATTCATAATCATGGCTAAGTCCATAGAGAAATAAGCGTAGGGGCCATTTTCTTGAATCGTGGATCTGAAATTAAGCAAGCTTATTCACCATCTGTATACAATGGTATGGATTTATATGAGGGTTCAACTTCATCATGTCTTCCAATGCCTACCATCTGCGACTGGGCATCTGCTCCCGAGGTATATCAAGATGATAAGTGTGAGTATACACCAAAAGCTGATATATGGTTGTTCGGGATTACAACTTTGGAGTTAGCTTATGGTGGGCTCAACATTAAGGATAGGAGAGCTTTGGATTCAATGGTGAAGAATATTAATAGGAGAAAGAGGCTTTGTAGGAGAGATCAGGATGATTCAGAAAAATGGTAAAAAATTTTGTGTTCTAGCCTAGGTAATTGGTTTATTATTACATTTTGCCATGAGGGGATTATTTTTTGTTCCTCGCATATCATATTATTTATTTTTATTTGTTTATTATTTCATTTTGTTCTTCCATTCTTTTATGGACACATAACAACGTTAATTAGTAAAATTATGAATATTTGTAAAGGTTTTTAAACAGATAATAACACTTACATAAAACATCACTTCAAGTAGAAATTATGCAATGATACGCTTGAAGATTTTGGAAGTTTTCCAAAATATTACTATATGGTAATGTCATATATTGTAATGCTCCGGATCCTAGAACATCCACCCTTAGGTCGGGAACGTTACTTATGTACATGAATAGATAATCTAATTCTCAAAATTTACATAATCAACCACTTTGATACGTTGTCCAATAGTACAAAGACATCTTCGAGTCTCAGCATAAGTCATACAACCTTACCTAATACTATTACATGATCATCCGCATACCATAATTCTGATCTCAAGTCTTCAAAATCGCTATGAAATTTCCTGAAATAAATTTCCTACAATAGTAGAGTTAAGGGGTGAGTCCACTGACTCAGTAAGAATTATTACCATAACCATGAACAAGGGTAGCAAGGAAATGTTTTCCAGGATTTTTAGATATCAATGCAATTAAACAGATCGTAAAAACCATTAACATCAGGATTTCGTAAACATTCAATTAGCCCAATGGCTCAATAATAGCAATTCGATATTCATAACAATACGATTCATAATATAATCAAACCATGAGCTTAAATTTCACCAATAAATATGAATATCGAAATAATATGGCTGAACTAGTATTTGGTGGGTCTGTTACCTTTATATCTTCAATAAAATATCATCTTTATTCCTCCAAACCACCTCGAAGTAGTTACTCACGTGGATAATAAAAGGCCAGTTGCCGCAGCACGGTCGATCACGAATCTTAGAACTAGTCCTTAGAAAATCTACTCCAGATCTTCGCAAAACTATCCACAATTGGAACCAAGCTTAGGTCCAACTGTTTGGGAAATCTACCAGAGATTCATCTATCGGCCCGATGCCGCCCAGTGTCCCTCTTGAGGCTCCCTGGGTCTAACAATCATGCAATAGGTTTCAAAAATTCGAACATAACAATGAAATTATTATCGGATCAATAACTAAGGTCTTGAACATTGGATATAGTGTTTAGAACGAATCGCCAGACATAAGAAGATCAATTTGAATATTAAAGCATTTAAAAGAAATGAGATACGATTAAAATCTAAAAATTTGGGCAAATCCCTTTGAAACTTAAATATTTGCATTTTCAAAATTTTCTAATAAATCAAGGGAAAATTTATGAAAATTTCATGTTTCAAAGACATTTCCTTTTTCAAATTTTAAGCTTAAATTTTGTATTTTCAAAGTACTCAAATAAGTAAAGAGAAGTTTATGATTTTCAAATTTTAAGCTTAAATTTTGTATTTTTAAAGTACTCAAATAAGTAAAGAGAAGTTTATGTGTAATGCCCCGGATAACGGTAGCATTCCGCCCCAAGATCCGATGCGCTACTCGTGATCTAAACTTAACTAAAGCCGTAAATAGAATTTCCAAAACTTAATTTCGTAAATTAACGATTCAAATGTTCCAAAATTTTAAGCTAAAATTTTCAAATTTCATTACAAAATTCAAATTACAAACTAATGTATTCGTAGTTCAAATGGAAATTACCTAAACCAAAAGATTACATCCGAATATCCTAACTATTACAATCCGACAATCTATACATTCTAGCAAAACATAAATCTAAGCGTTCATTATGCCAAGATACATGCTTACGTACATAATTCCAAAAGGAAGCCATATACTAACACGAAGGTTCAGTTAGTCAATCCTCAGTCTAAGAACGTATATGATGTTTATGGAATCATGAGTCCACTGACCCAGTAAAACTTATAGCATGGGGCATGGAATACAGGATTCATTGATAGGTTTGTAAAGAACGAGATTCAAACTATAGACGCAAGGAATACAAGAGTTCAACAATAAGCATATCAAGATCAGGAACATGAATGTGATTTCAGATACATATCGGATCAAACAGAATGGACAGAAATTGATAATAGCCAAACTTATATCACATTCATGTCAATAAATTCATATGGCAGAAACAATGTTTGGTAGGTCTGTCACCCTTATCACTCCATTTATAACTCCGAGTATAAGCTCAAGGATAGTCATGAATATACAGCTCCAAGCATATGCTCAAAAAGAGTTATAAACATACAATTCCGAGCAAGCACTCAAGGAGAGTCATACGTATATGAGACACAGCTGTCGCAGCACAATCGACCACGAGTCTCAGCCGTAATCCTTCAAGACCCAACCTCCAAGGCTATTCCGATCTATCCAACATATATACAAATATATAGGTTTGGAAATAAATAGAACGTATCAGAACATAATGAACATATTAGAGCATTTTGAACATATCGAACATATAGCCATTTCGGGCAAGAATTCAAACGATCAATCAATTCAACCTAACAAATCAGATTTGGAATTTTGGCTATGGACTAGAGAGGTTTCATTTTGAAATCATAGACATATTTAGAGAGGTTAAGTATGATCAAAAATCAATTGGAAACAAATGTCAAATTTAAAACTCATTCGAATCGCAACTTAGATTAAGGAAATAATCATTCAGAAAACTTTAAATCATTGAAATGATGTAGAAAATTGGCTTAAAATAACAAAAGAAGTCAAGAAACGAAGTTTAGAATCTGACCTAGGTGCATCAGTGTTCAAAAATGGGCGCACTCGCGCTGAACGGTGCAAACTCTTTGGTTTGGGCACGACCACGGTACTATTCATGCACGGTCTGGCCGTGACAGTATTGCGCACAGTAAATTTTTTTTTTTTTTTTATAATTTTTGAGAAATCTTCATAATTTTTCCTACAACTTTTTTAAAGCATATTCTATTAAATTCTAAGCCTAGCCATTTTAAAAAAATTAAAGAAAGTAACTAAAAATCAATATTTATCAAGTTTATTTTTTACTTTCTCTTTCTTTCTTCATTTTCGTTTCAAATCTTTCATTTTTGTTCCAAAACTATATTTTTGGGATTCTCTTTTACATAAAATATTTGTAAATCATTGATTTGAAATTGGTTATGAGATTTTTCGAAAGATCATTTTCAAATCGAATAATACGATTTTGTCCATATCTCTCAATTTTTAATCAATCTTTGATTCATTTCTTCTCTTAGGCCATTGTCCATTGTTCAAAACTCAATCCAAAGCATCGTATAAAATTCAAGAGGGTTCTTTAAGCTTTGGATTACATATTCAAGAGATAGCGCTTATTATGTCAAGAACAACAAGGCAACAACATAAGCTCATGAAAGGCACATATCAATGAAGCAAGATTTTCAATAATATGATATCATGATCAATCGGTCAAGAAAAGAACTAAGAATGTATGCTCATAAGAAGATGAGGAAAGCCATAAATCTTACCTCTTGGAGCCTAGAACTTGCAAAGAAATGAGTTGACTCCTAAGCTTAGTGTTCAAACACCTATCAATGGCAACCATTCTTCTATTAAGCCTTATCACAACTATATCAAAAACATTCTAGATCAAATTCTTAAACCATACTTACCAATGGGTTAGAGTGAGCACCACCTAAATCCCCTTAAGCTATATTTCTTGGAACTGATGAAAATGTGCAAGAGTTTTCTAAGTGTTTATGCAAGAGAGGTGCAAAGTGAAGAGACAAAGAGTGTTTGAGCAAGAAATCTTGATCTTCAAAATGTTGTATTTATAGAGGGGAGTTGGGGTTAAAAGATAAGAATTAATTTAATCAAAGCCCTCAAAATTAATTTAAGAGTATTCCATTGGAAGAATTGAGACAATAATTAATAGATTGGATGGGAAAATCACATCCTAATTGCATAGGGTAGGCTGCCGGCTGCAGAACAGATTTTCAGCATCTTTTTCCTTTTTTTTTGATAAAAAATAGTGATTACAAAGGTAACAATTATAGGCTACAATTTGGGGTGTTTTGGACTTATTTTGACGGGTTTTCGGGGCTCATTTAGGCCGAAATGTGCATGTAAACGAAACTTGAATGCTCAAAAAACTTTTGGATGAGAAATTTGTTGTGTCATTAAAACATTTTTCGTGACATTGAAAACAGATTAATTTTTGAAAAATTAGCTGTTCGAATGCAAAAAGAATTTTTAGATGCACGAAACATATTTAGACATTAAAACGGTACTTATGACACCCCCGAATTGCCGGGGATGTACGGACTCGAGACTCGAGGTACATCACTTGCTTTCTATACATTCTAAGTACTAATACGTTCAAAAATCATTACAGAAGCTAATATAGTACAACCATTCAAACTAAATTCCAAATGTCGACACAAAATCCAAACTAAGTTCCAAAATACAATCGTTACATTCCAGAAGTTCAAAATACATAAGTCAATTGAACTTATCAATACAGTCCAACGACCTATACATTTCTAGGTCCATAAGTTTCAAAAACAATAGACTAATCCAATTACAATAGGGATGAGCTATACAATCTATCATGAGGCTTCAATTATTTATTCGTTCACGATTCAAGAAACCTACATGTTAAATAGGGTCATGAGTCCACTGGCCCAGTAAAATTTATAGCATTCTGGCAAGGATAAGAGTTTCAAAGAACATGAGCACATCAATAACAATACAGGAATGTGATACGGATAGCAATCAAAACGATCAAGACAATCAATATATACATATATTTATCACATTCAAGTCAATAGGTTGGAACAATCTTTTGGTAGGTCTATCACCCTTATATCTTCAATATATACATTTCACCTTATTCCTCCAACTCCCGAAGGAGCATCAATCAACAAGAAGCACAGCCGATGTACGTGCTTAGGGTAGCACTTCAGAATTCTACCTCCAGAATTCGTCCGAATTACCCAACAATCAGGGGTTCGAGGGTCCTAGTTGATAGTCTGATACTGCCCAAGTCCGGTTTCCAAGAAACCCCACACAAGCCCACAATCAATCAATCATATGGCTTTGGAACGAAATGGACAATCAATCAATCAATAAAACAGCATAGCATAATGTTCTAAGGCCAACAATAACAATAGCGTTTCAATAGGCCAAAATGTGTTTAATCAATCAATTATTTCAAAAATTCGACCATGGACCATAGGGTTTTTGTTTCAAAACTCGCATGTCGTTAATAAGATCGGATATGGACATGTTTTGGTGTGAAATCAGGTTTTAAAAATCAAGTTAGACCGAAAGTGGGGCTTAGGCACGGAAACGGGCGCCTGAGCACCCAAAACAAGAGTTTTGGACAGAAGGCTGGGCTCGTAAAAGGAAAAAAAATAAACTTGGGTTAGTAGCTGGGCACTGGGATGCCCAAGCTACCTGGAAAAATATGGTTTTTGGTTCAAGGGTCGGCGCTGGCGCGCCCAACAACGTGTGCTGGAGTGTTGACTCTGGGGTAGAAATTTGATTTTTCATCTTTTGATTTTCTTCGAATTTTTTATCAAAAAATACATTTTTAAGGTTCTCATATACATAAAAATATTTATAAAATATAGTTTCGGGTTTTGGTTTTGAAATTTTTCGAAAGATCGTTTCAACATCAAAATATGTGGTTTTGTCTATATCACCCGTTTTTTAACCGTTCTTAGTTCATTTATCTCTTAGTCCATAGTTTATCATTCAATACTCAATCCCACACATCGGTACAAGAGTTTAGGATGAATCATTTAGCATGGAATTTATATATTCAAGAGTTGAACATAGATTTTTGCAAATATAACAAGACAACAATATAGATTCTCATGCTCAACATGTCAGTGGCATTGAGTACTCAAAGCATGCTCGATCAATGAAGGGAAAAGCTGAAATAAATGCTCATGAAGAGAAGAAGCTATAAGTCTTACCTCTTTGTAGCTAGATCCTTGTATATAGACAAGAGTTTCAAGCTTAGTCTCCAATACCTATAACCATATATATATATATATTCATGTCAAGTTCTAACCATTTCATTCCATAAACCATTCTAAATCACTAAGTCATAACCAACTTACCAAGAGTCTAGGTCGAGTGTTCACCACCAAGAATTTCCTTGCTAAAACCGGTTTTGATAGAAACAAAACAAGTGAAGCTCAAGTGTTTAAGTGCAAGAGTGTTTGAATGTGTGTAAGTTTTCAGCATAATTTTTAAGCTCCAAAGTGGCTTATTTATAGAGTGGAAAATGGGTCAAATGTACAAGAATCTACAAGTTTAAGCCCTACCAATACTTAGGCTAGGTAGGGTAGGTGATGGATGGATGGATGGATGGAAAATCCATCCATCTTGCAGCTGCTGCTGCTGCTGGGCGGCTGCTCTCTTTTCAGATTTCCTTTTTCTTCTCTTTTTTTTTTTTTTTTTTTTGAATTTCATTTGTGCTCATTTAGTCAACATTAGTGGCTAGACATTGGACTTGTATTTTGGGCTTGAAATGGGCTTGTAAATTGGGTTAACGGGACTTGTATTTGGGTCGAGACGCGATGAGAAATAAAACGTGTTGGATTTAAAATTTTTCGAATGCGTGAAATGTGTTTTGAATTTTTAAAACAATGCTCGATTCTGAAATCAAAATAAATTTTCAATAAATTGGAGATTCAAGAATTTTATTTTTTGAGATTTTCGAGGTGTTACACTCTCCCTCCCTTAAAAGAATCTGATCCCCAGATTCATACCTTATTTGAATATGTGCGGGTACTTGTTTCGTATTTCGTCCTCATATTCCTACGTGGCCTCTTCTATTTTCTGATTCCTTCAAGGAATCTTAACTTGCGGTATCCTACGATTCCTAAGCTCACGGACTTGAAAATCTAGGATACGGACGGGCTGCTCTACATAGGTAAGGTCACTCTGGAGAGGTATATCGAGATATTCCATCACGTGCGATGGGTCAGGATAGTATTTCCGAAGCTAGGACATGTGGAATACGTTATGGATTCCAGTTAAGTTCAGCGGAAGATCTAATCAATATGCCACATGACCAATTCGTTCCAAAATTTCAAATGGTCTTGTATACCTAGGGCTTAACTTTCCAGCTTTGCCCATTCTCCGAATCCCTTTCTGGGGAGAAATCTTCAGAAACACGCGATCTCCCACACTGAACTTTAAATCTTTCCTACGCTTATCAGCGTAGTTCTTCTGGCCATCCTGAGCCGTTTTCATGTTCTTTTTGATAACTTGAAGTTTATCTATTACTTCTTGGATTAACTCATGTCGCAGTGCATCATTTTCTAAGCTCGAGGTGCTCTTAATCTCATCTATATCCCAATGGAGGGGTGATCGATATTTCCTACCATATAGTGCCTTATATGGAGCCATCTGAATTGAAGCTTGGTAGCTATTGCTGTAGGCGAACTCTACCAGCGGTAGGTACTTGTCCCAATTTTCTTGAAAATTCAGAACACATGTGTGTAGCATATCCTCTAGTGTCTGAATCGTCCTCTTCGACTATCTATCAGTTTGGAAATGTGCAGCAGTACTAAACAGTAACTCTATCCCTAGATATCCTTGTAAACTCTTCCATAGTCTCGCTGTGAATTTGGGATCCCTGTCGAAGATGATATTTTGAGGAATCCCATGCAATCTTATTATCTCTTTTATATAAATCTCAGCAAGCTTCTCAACATTATACTGAGCTTTAACAGGCAGAAAATGTGCCGACTTGGTAAGTCTATCTACCACGACCCAGATACTGTCACATCCGCCTCTTACCACATGCAGGCCTGTCACGAAATTCATCGTGATTTGTTTCCATTTTCAGTTTGGAATTGGGAGTGGCTGTAATTTTGTAGATGGTCTTTGGTATTCTGCCTTCACCAATTGACAGGTCAGACATTTCTGAACATATTCAATTACATCTCTCTTTATTCTTTCCCACTAGAATTTCTGCTTTAAATCCTTGTACATCTTTGTTCCCCCTGGATGTAATGAATACTTGGTCTGATGTGTTGCAAATAGCCCTCTTTCCCTCATTAGTGCAAGAACTACAATTCAATTTCTGAATCGTAACAGCCCATCAGTGTCGATCCTAAAGTCAAGTTTTGTCTCTCTCTCTTTAGTTTCTGAACCCAATCGTCTTCTCCTTAGGCTCTTAGGATCTCAATGTATATTTTTGGATAGATACTCATGCTTGATAGCCTTCCCTTACGGTTCAGAGCATCTGCAACGACGTTTGCTTTTCCTAGATAATAAGTGAGAGTGAAATCATAATCCTCCAGGAATTTCATCTACCGTTATTGTCTTAGATTTAGGTTCTTCTGGCTAAAGACATAGTTTAAGCTCTTGTGATCTGTGAATACTTCTACCTTAGCTCCGTACAGGTAGTGACGCCATTTTGCTAGAGCAAAGACTACTGCTGCTAGCTCTAAATCATGAGAGGGATAGTTCATCTCATGATTTTTCAACTTTCGTGATGCATACGCAATCACTTTGCCGTGCTGTATTAGAACACAGCCTAATTCTTCTTTCGAGGCGTCTGTATACACAGTTAACTCTTCTGACCCATCGGGCAGTGTGAGGACGGAGCTGTTGTCAATCTTTTCTTTAACTCTGAGAAACTCTCCTCGTACTGTTTGTCCCAAATAAACTTCCTATCCTTTTAGGTCAGTCTGGTGAGTGGTCCAACTAGCTTGGAGAAATTTTAGATAAATTTCCTATAATATCCAGCTAACCCAAGAAAACTCCTTATTTCCATAACCGTTGCAGGTCTTTTCCACTTCTGGACCGCTTCAACATTTTTTGGGTCTACTTCCAACCCATTTCTTGATATGATATGACCTAGAAAAGTCACCTTATCAAGGAAAATTTTACACTTACTGAATTTGGCGTATAACTTGTGCTCTTTCAAAGTCTGAAGAATGACTCTCAAATGCCCTTTACGCTCTTCCTTAGACTTAGAGTAAACCAGAATATCGTCGATAAAAATCACGACGAAACTATCGAGGTATGGGCAGAACACTCGATGCATTAAATCCATAAATGCTGCAGGAGCATTGGTCAGTCCAAATGGCATAACAATAAATTCAAAATGCCCATATCGGGAATTAAACGCAGTTTTAGATATGTCTACTTCCCATATCTTCAACTGATAGTATCCATGTCTTAAATCCAACTTAGAATAGACAGCTGATCCCTGAAGATGATCAAACAGCTCGTCTATTTAGGGTAAGGGATACTTGTTCTTGATGGTCACTTTATTCAGTTCTCTATAGTCAAT
>JACFYI010002273.1:937578-952638 GCA_014898755.1 Handroanthus guayacan
CTATCGTTCTAGACCAATGAGGTTTCTTATCCTAGGCTCTGATACCACCTGTGATGCCCCTGAAATCCCGAGGATGTGCAGACTCGAGACTCGAGGTGCATCACTCGCGTTCTATACATTCTAAGTACCAATACGTTCAAAAATCGTTACAGAAACTAATATAGTACAACCATTCAAACTAAATTCCAAATGTCGATACAAAATCCAAACTAATTCCAAATGTCGATACAAAATCCAAACTAAGTTCTAAAATACAATCGTTACATTCTAGGAGTTCAAAATACATAAGTCAATCGAACTTATCAATACAGTCGAACGATCTATACATTTCTAGGTCCATAAGTTCCAAAAACAATAGACTAATCCAATTACAAAAGGGATGAGCTATACAATCTATCATGAGGCTTCAATTATTCATTCATTCACGATTCAAGAACCTACATGTTAAATAGGGTCGTGAGTCCACTGACCCAGTAAAACTTATAGCATGCTGAAGAGGATAAGAGTTTCAAATAATATGAGCACATCAATAACAATACAGGAATGTGATACAGATAGCAATCAGAACGGTCAAGACAATCAATATATACATATATTTATCACATTCGAGTCAATAGATTGGAACAATCTTTTGGTAGGTCTATCACCCTTATATCTTCAACATATACATTTCACCTTATTCCTCCAACTCCCGAAGGAGCATCAATCAACAAGAAGCACAGTCGACGTACGTGCTTAAGGTAGCACTTCAGAATTCTACCTCCAGAATTCGTCTAAACTACCCAACAATCAAGGGATCGAGGGTCTTAGTCGATAGTCCGATATTGTCCGAGTTCGGTCCTCAAGAAACCCCACACGGACCCACAATCAATCAATTATATAGCTTTTGAACGAAATGGACAATCAATTAATCAATAAACCGGCATAGCATAACATTCTAAGGCCAACAATAATAATAGAGTTTCAATAGGCCAAAATGTGTTCAATTAATCAATCATTTCGAAAATTCGACCATGGACCATACGATTTTTGTTTCAAAACTCGTATGTCATTAATAAGATCGGATATGGATATGTTTTGGTGTGAAATCAGGTTTTAAAAATCAAATTAGACCGAAAGTGGGCGCTTGGGCATGGAAACGGGCGCCTGAGCACCCAAAACAAGAGTTTTGGATAGAAGGCTAGGCACTTAAAGAAAAAAAATGAACTTGGGTCAGCTGGGGCGCCCAAGCTATTGGAAAAATATGATTTTTGGTCCGAGGTTCGGCGCTTGAGCGCCCCGTTAGGCGCTGGGGCACCCAACAACGTGCGTTGGAGCGCTGACTCTTGGGTAGAAATTCAATTTTTCGTCTTTTGATTTTCTTCGAATTTTTCATCTAAAAATACATTTTTGAGGTTCTCATATACATAAAAATATTTATAAAACATCGTTTCGGGTTTTGGTTTTGAAATTTTTTTGAAAGATCGTTTTGATGTCAAAACATACGATTTTATCCATATCAGCCGTTTTTCAACCGTTCTTAGTTTATTTACCTCTTCGTCCATGATCTATCATTCAATACTCAATTCCACGCATTGGTACAAGA
The DNA here is from genome assembly GCA_014898755.1 of Handroanthus guayacan. Taxonomy (NCBI): domain Eukaryota; kingdom Viridiplantae; phylum Streptophyta; class Magnoliopsida; order Lamiales; family Bignoniaceae; genus Handroanthus; species Handroanthus guayacan. Next base: position 939,164 of record JACFYI010002273.1, read on the forward strand.
GTTTAGAACGAATAATTTAGCATGGAATTTACATATTCAAGAGTTAAGCATAGATTTTTGCAAGTATAACAAGACAACAATATAGATTCTCATACTCAACATGTCAATGGCATTAAGCACTCAAAGTGTGACAACCCGAAAATTTTCCTAATTTAATTTTAAAGTGAGAAAATTTATCTAATTAAATTCTTAGCCAAATATTTCCCTAATTTGATTTTTGAACCCTCAATTTTCAATCGATAGACGTTTTAAAACGTTTTTTAGAAGATCCTAATCGGTAACTGATTTCTCACCGATTTGAGATTTTTCTCCTAACTAAAAATGTTTTATCATCTTCGAGAAAATTATTATACACTTTATTTTGGACCAAAGAAATAAGTTTTAGTTTAAAATTATAGCCAAGAATTTAGTCCAAAACTTAATTTGTTATACTATATGTTATACACTATAATATGCTACAAACAAAAATCAAAATATATACATATATATACACATAGCCGCCACATACACGCATAATCTAGCAAAGATATTTCATTTTTAATTTGAGGTTTAATCCTTAACCAAGTCTTGTAACATCATTATGCTAGCCATCTACAAACCATAACAATTTGCCACCTCTCATCAATTTTGGAAATGACCAATAGATCCCCTCAATTTTGCATTTATAAAACAAAACAAATCTTGCCCAATTCTCCCTAGTTTTTCCCGAAAAGGAGGAAAAAGAAAAGAAGAAAGAAGAGAGAAAAAAAAAGAAGAAAGAAAAGAGAAGGAAAAAAGAAGAAAGAAAAGAGAAGGAAAAAAGAGAGAAAGAGATGAGAGAAATTCCAACACAATTTCTTTTATATTTTGTCTTTCATTTCTTGAAGAGTTTCAATTTTTTTATACATCAACTCAAGCTTGGGATTAAATTGAGAAAGGGGAAAATAAGGGTGCTCCCTTGGTGAGTTAGAAATTTTAGTTATAATATGTCATATTATCGATATAGGTTTGAAGAACACGGTATGACAACTTATGATTTTGATTCCATAAGTTTGATTGAGTTGTGAACCACTACTAGCAACTTTTGGATTGGCTTATAAGGTAAGGATCATAGTTATTTCCTATCTTGCATACTTGCTATGGATTGGAATTTTTATTGGTTGATTTAAATTCTTGTACCGATTGAATCGTATTGTTGGAAATCATTGAAATTTCTTGATTTGGGACCCTTGATTCTATCGAAACCCTAGCTCGATCATTTGCTATTATATTCTTGATCATGTTGGAGACTTAATGGAGTAGAAATCATGGACAAATGAGGATTAAAACAACTTAATGGTTTGAAAACACTAAAATTGCTATTTTTGCCAAAATTGTTTCAAAACTTAAAAATTAAAAATCTCAATAATGGTTAGAACAAACTAATTCTAATTTTTTTATTTTCGGAGGTCTGTTATGAAAAGGAGCTCATATAAAAAAAAAAATTGGATTACTATTCACCGGGCGCGACCGCACTTGGGACAGAATTTTTGGGATGCTTTATGCGCGTCCGCGCCCATTGTGTTTGCGATCGCGCCGATTCCAGAGCATTTTAAATTTGATTTTGAGCCGTTTTGCCTTTTTCGTACATATTTAACCTCTTTTCAATATTTTGGAAACTTCAAAAATGATTTTCTTCCTAATATGAAGTTCAAATGTAATAAATTTCAAATTTGACAAATGTTAACGATTGATCCATTTACCTCGAATATGAATAAGACCAAATAATTTGATATTATCTTGAAATGGGGTTGTTCATTCATTTGCGCCCGAGATTAAAATCAAAATTTTGATTTATCTTCTTTTTTGCTATTCTATGTTCATGTTTCACTTCAATAAGCTCTTCTCAATCCAAGCGTACATTTTTTTTTATGTCCCAATATTGTATTGAAATATTTGATCGAATTCGAATTCGTGGTGAAGCTTCGCCTTGTTATTTCGAACTATTATTCTGAATCTCTAGTTGAATTTAATTAATTGATCATGTCCGAATTTTGATTATTGTTGGAGCTTCACATTATTATAATTCATTTGTTTGTATTGATTGGAAACCGATTGATCGATTGATTGTTGGGCCCTAGGAAGTCTCAGGAGGGATGCTGGGCGGCGTCGGGCCGACAATGAATCCCCTGGATGGCTTCCCTATCGTTTAGATAGTCTTGTGGAGGCCTGGAGGTAGGCTTTCCACGGACTAGTCTACGACACGCGGTACGTCGACGGTGTCTATAGTTGGCTGGGTTATCCCTCCGAGTGGCCACTCGAGGGAGGGACCCTATGGAGGGATAAGGATTATATATTGTTGTGGAGTTACAAGGGTGACAGATCCACCAAATAATAGTTCTGCCTTTGCCATACGATTTTGCTCATTGTTATTATGATTAAGCTCGTTTATGCTCTTGCTGAGTTATTGTTTGTGCTCTTGTCGAGCTATTGTTTATACCATTGACGAGCTGTTGTTTATGCTTTTGACGAGCTGTTGTTTATGCTTTTGCTGAGCCATTCGTTTACATTACTTGTGAGATAATTGCAATCGTTGGCATGTTCATTTTTATTGTTGAGCTTATTGCCTCTTTACTCGTTTATTAGCTTTCTTTTTCTTCTCCATTCCATAGTTATGCTTCTTACTAAGTCAGTGGACTTATTCAAATATATTACCATGTGCAGGTGAATATGCATTTGGAGCTCTTTAGGTTCGTTTTAAGCTCTTATGCTTTGCTTTGGTTGATGGTTTATTTGAATAATGATGTAAATGGCTTGTAGCCATTAGATTATGTATTAGGTAGTGAAATTTGTACGTTACCTTATATTTTGGTTTTATTTTGGGCTTGTAGCCATGAGACCATAGTTTGTAAAGGTCCCTATACGTTATTGGGGTTGTATAAATAGGTAAATGCAATATTTAGTTATTTTCGTTGCATTGTTGTTAACTCGCTAGAGGTCTGTCTACCCACAGGTGGCGTTGCCGGCCCAGGGGCGGTTGTCCCTGGATCCTGGGACATTACACAAAGCATGCTCGATCAATGAAGGGAAAAGCTGAAATACATGCTCATGAAGAAGAGAAGCTATAAGTCTTACCTCTTTGTAGCTAGATCCTTGTATATAGGCAAGAGTTTCAAGCTTAGTCTCCAATACCTATAACCATATACATATATTCATGTTAAGTTCTAACCATTTCATTCCATAAACCATTCTAAATCACTAAGTCATAACCAACTTACCAAGAGTCTAGGTCGAATGTTCACCACCAAGAATCCCCTTTGCTAAAACCAATTTTGAAAGAAACAAAACAAGTGGAGCTCAAGTGTTTAAGTGCAGGAGTGTTTGAATGTGTGTAAGTTTTCAGCAAAATTTTTAAGCTCCAAAGTGGCTTAGTTATAGAGTGAAAAAGGGGTCAAATGTACAAATACCAAGAATTTTATTTTTGGGATTCTCGGGGTGTTACAGTACTCGTGATTTTGAAAATGAGTTAAAATCCAAAAGAAAATCGATGATTTCAAAATTTTATTTAGGGAAATTTTTGGGGTGTCACATTATGTTTTAATAAAAATTTCAAATCATGAAAATCATGTACAAAAGATTTAAACTAAGCTCACGTAAAATTCATTTGTTTGTCCAAGATAAGATTTGCATCTATTTTGTCCAAAATCTCATTGTTAAAGAATTTGAATTCCAAATATAAAGAAATTCTAAATGTTGTCCTGATTCTCTTATGTTCGACAAATCCTCATTCATGGTCAATCGAATACATGGCATTAAGATATTTCATAAGACGTTCAATAAATCCAAATCTCAATGTTTCCAATAACAGGAACAAGGTTCAAAACATGATCATGGTAAGAAATTCAAGAATGATTACAGTAATAACCCTTACCTCTAGTCCCTAAACTTTAAGTCTCAAGATGATATGGAAATCATCTAATCCATCGAGTAAATTTGACCTGTCAACATCAAGATCACCTAGATATTAGATTATATATTCACATCATATAAGATCTATGATTAAATTCTAACAGTGAATTCCTCGGCCAATTTAAGAGTATATCCCATTGAGATAAAATTGGCAATTTGGTTCTACAACTATCTAGACTCATCAAGGTTTACAAAGTGGTTTTATATTGAAAATCCAACGATTGTTTTATTAGTTATAAATTTTTAAAGTTGACCGATGGTTCTGCCGTAACCTCTAGTTAGTTTAACATGTTCAGCTTTAATAAATTTTCTGGAAGAATGCTTCATGGATTTTAAAGATTTTTTAGTCTATCATTATCTATACTTTTTTTTTCCTATCATTATCTACACTTAATAAGGTTCCTAATGAATATTGTTGAGGCTGATTTGGTGAAGGAAAACTTGGTTTTTAATGGTTTGAAAGTAGAGGATGTGTTATGCTTCACTCCAATGAGTCCCCTGTTCCTTGGGTGGCCTGGTAAGTCTGGTTTCAAAGGTATTTTCTATCATTTTTCTCAATGATTTTATATGATTCTTGATCTTAACACTAACTACACTTGATAAGGTGTCAAATGGCATACTTTATGGAATTTTTAGATGTGAGTAGGTCTTGTTTCAAATTTTTAAAATTGAGGGTATGACAGAGGCTCCCTCTGTTTTAGCCGAAATGGCAGGTTAAGTTCAAATGAGTTTTTCTACCATTTCCCTCCTTATTTTTGGATGATTCTTGGTTCTAACAATATCTAGACTCGATGAGGTTTGCAAAGATACCTTATATACAATTTTTGGAGTAGTATAAGTGGGGTTTTCGAATTTTCAAAATAGAGTGTGTGTACTGAAAATAGCTACCCGAAAACAAACCAATGTTTTTAAATTTCACTTATTTTACAAAATCATCCAACTAGCAAATTTAAATGTGATGACCTAATAAATTTTTTATAACCTTCAAGTTCATACTTATTATTCTCCATACAAAAGCTCATTCAAGCTCAATAATCAAAATCCCCAAATCAAGTAATATGATAGGTTTCAAGGTAAAGTAAAAGCATCTGAAACCCATAAATCAATCGAGATTCTTACCTCTTTAGCTTATAATCCTCAAGATTTTTATAGTAAACTCTAACTTTTCAAGTAATTCCTACAACAATCAATATCATAAGAGATTATACCATGTTTCCCATATCTTAACTTATAAATCTAACATAAACTTAACTAAACTTACCAAGTGACAACCTTACTTCTTTCCTTTTTGATTGATATTTAAAAACTTGGAACCCTATCTCTTGAACAAGGGGGAAAGATGAAGGAAAATATTCTTATGCTTGGGGAAGAGAGGGACGGCAGCAAGAGAAGAAGAAAGAGGGATGATGTTGTCTTGTAATTCACATGAAATTTCATAAAAATAAAATTAAAGTTCATTTGTTAATTACCTACATGTGCAAAGACTCTCAAGTATTTACTTAATAATTAAGTGTAGATGTTTGTCTTCAAGTGGAGGAGGTGGACGGCTGGACATATATATACATATGCATGTATATATATTATTTTATATATAGTAGTTAATGTAATGTATAAAAGGTGGTATGTGATTAATTTAGTTTTGGGCTAAATCTTTAGATTAAAAATTGAGAAAAAATTATTTCTTGGCTAAAATAATGCATATAATAAATTTTTGGATGTAAAATAAATTTCTTGAAAGTGATTAAATATTTTTGATTGGGAGGAAAGTAACAAATCGGCGGAAAAACGTCTACTGATTGAAATCATTTCTTAAAACGTTATAAAAATGTTTATTGATAAAATTGAGAGTTTAAAGACTTAATTAGAAAAATTCTCTCAATTTGATATTTGATTAGAGAATTTTCAGTAACTAAACCATAATATTTTTATCGTTTAAAATTTTTTAGACAATAGCGATTAAAGTTATTTAAAACGGTGCTAGGTTTTAAATTTTGAAACTAAGGGTTTAAAAATAATATTATAAAAATATTTAAGTCTAAATAAGATGTTTTAGAAGTTAGTAAAGTGTTTTTAATTCATTTAGGCCGAAAGAAAATTTTAAAACAACTAATTTCTTTGCTGAGAAAATTCGGCCATAGAAAAAAAATTAGGAATTTTCAAATTGAAAGACAATAAATTTTCGAATTGAAAGAAAATTATTCAATAAAGATTGAGGGAATTTTCAGGGTGCTACATATATAGTCGGGAATGCTGTTTGACCACAACAATATACATTCATGGCAATCTTTTACTAATATAAGATGATCTAACAATTATAAAATATTAATATCAATTATAGTAACAGGTGTTTATGAAATATAATAAATTAAACTTACTATTTAATTTGTCGAATCAAACATACGGTTAATTATTGTTAATACATATATTAAATAATAAATCGTTCATCTTTAAATATATAAAATCAAATATGTATACATTTATTAACAAATAAATTGTAGTGAGTGAGCTAAATATGAGGAGGCATGTTCATAAAATAATTCTTTCAAAAAACTTAAAGAAAAATATTTAAATAAATAAATAATTTATTAAATAAATTAAGTTCTTCATTGTTAAATAAATTAAAGATATTGAAAGATATTGAAAATAGTGCAAAGAGAAAATTTTAAAATTTTGAAAACAACAAAAAGAAATACCTTCTCTTATTGGCATATGTGCCTTTGTGAGTAAGCACAACTTTTTCATTGCCAGCGGCAGTGTTCATATTGATCAATGCCTTATGTGATTAGGTCGAAATAAATATTGAATTTTGTACAATTTATATTTCTAGCTATTAAAAAAAAAAAAGATGTATCACGTGTTAAACTCATAAAATAAAAATAATATATATAAATTGCATTTTTAATCATAATCAGTGTACGAATTCGCGCATAGCATAGAAAATGTACCAGATTGAAATTAATCCTCCCTTACAGAGGTAATTATTCCTCATTCTAATTGACAACAAGTTTTACACAAATCGAAACTAACCATACCAGGAATAGGATCCCTCTATATTTCCCTAGAAAGCAAAAGAAAGACAAGAGAAAGAAAAAGAAAAGGATAGAAAGACAGCTACACTTGACTACTATATGTGATATGTGCATATCCCAATCCCTAAATTTATTTATTAGGCACCTAGAAAGGAATCAACCCTCTGGTTTGTTGAGGCAGATAAGAATTTCATGCATATTGGAGCTTGAACCCCTGCCAATGCCAATATAGCAGCAGGAATTCCCCACAAAGAATCACCACAAATGAGCCCTGATGCAACTGCTGGCCCAAACTCTCTAGCCTTTTTCTTGTTCTTCTTCTCCCATATGAACAATATCAAGCTCCCAATACACATGTCTATGGCAAAATATGCTCCAAGATAGAATGGAATTGCCATGCACATTGGGCTCGGTATAAACCGATATATTCTGTACTTTGTTTCATACTTTTTCAGTATCTCTATCAAGAGATTTATAAGCACGGCTGCAATGAAGAACACGATCACAAGTTTCAAGCAATTCTTGGGAAGTGAGGAGAACCCCTCGACTCCAAGAAGTGCAATCCCGCGGTACATCAAGGCGTATGGGGCAGGGTACGAGCCTTCAGGGTCTCCGACGCTGTAAGCCTTGTAGAAGAACCAGAAGACTAGAGGCGAGAAAAGGCAACCTATAGCCGTGCCATACACTTGGCTGAAAAACATTGCACGAGGTGAGGAAAGAGTCAGATAGCCCGTCTTGAAATCTTGCATCAAATCGGAAGCTGTTGAAACGATGCTCATCATCACACCACAAGAAGCAAGTCCAGCAAGAACTCCACCGTGTTCCAGGCCAACCCACGAACTGAAAACGAGGATTGCAATTTTACCGTAGTTGGAGGCGAGAGACCAGTCCGTGAGACCACAACCATAAGCATTGCAGAAGGCAAGAATTGGAGCAAAAATATAGGCTACTAGGACATGGTACCACTTCAGCTGATGGAAGATCTGTGGCATCACTCCTATTGATACTGCTGCCAAAAGAACATAGCCGGCCACTGCAGCTGTATTTGGAATTTGATCCTTCAAGAAATACTGCGTTCGCCGTCTTTCATCAAAGTTTGCAATCTGCCCATCTGTACTCTCATTTAGCAAGCTCATCTGTGACCTGCGTTGCAAGAAACTTTTCCCTGTCACTATAACCATGTAGACGACGTGGAATAGGCCATCACCAAGCATCATTGCAATAGCAAGAAAAACCTGTTAGACATGTCAAGAAAATTATGTCATCACAGTCAGTGTTAAAAAGTACTCGCTTAGTTCATTTCTATCTAATCAGCAAGTTAGTTGAATTTTTTACCCTGTATCCTTGAATTCCATGAAGACTGCTTCCAGGTAGATCGGCGCTATACCAAACGCCTTTCTTCGACTCAATCACAGGCCACAAGATACCCCATGAAAAGATGGCTCCGATGAGTAATGAGACGTTAACCATGTATGGACATATCATCCCAACACCAACGTATGTAGCAGAGAAATCAAAATAGAACCTTCATCCAAAGAAAACTAATAAGCATGACATGTGAAATTGAGAGGAAACCTTCATTGACAGTAGAATTTACTTTTCCATCATTATTTGTAAAAGAAAGAAATGTGCATACTATGGAGAATGCTCAAAGTACCAATGGACAGATTATGCATATGGGAAGTGAAACCTAGTAATATATTAAATCCCACATGTTTGTGCCAAATATACAGTATATTTAGAATGATAGGAATCTAGTATTTGGAAAATTTGAACCCTTAATTTGATTTCCAGACATAATTAAGATGTTATTTAAAAATTTAACCAAAACTATAACAAAAAAGAAAAAGAAAAGGAAAGGAAAAAAATCAAATAAAACACCAAACCTTTTCTTGAAGGCTTCAAGACCAAATGTAGGGAAGCTGCTAAAGCCACAACCATCAGCAGCACTGAAGAACCACTGGAAGCATGCCCAAAAGAAGCTACCAACAAAAGATTTGAAAAGCACCCAAACTTGTTTCCTACATCCAGACAATGACAATGTCATAAATCATACCAGAAGAAGCAACATAGACAAAAATTGTATAAACCTCATTAATATACAATAACATACTTGGCTAGCTTGGCTCCTTTAGGAGTATGGAAGCTATTGATAAGGTATGCAGTTGCAGTCCCACTTGGATATGTCAGTTTGTACTTCAAGATCATCACCTGAGAAAGAATTCAATATGTAATAAAATAAATGGGGCCCAGCCCTGAAAAATTAAGAGAACATATAAATTTGTTCAAGGGTGATAATAAATCATGTTAATAGCACACCTTTCTTAGAGGCACTATTGAGAACAGACCAACAAAGCTGACAGTAAAAAGGAATGCAATCATCCATCCAACAGAAAGTTGCTTCACATTTATTGGGGTATTTCCCGTGTCAGCTTGAGCTGCAGTTCGTGGACTCATGCCTAGGAGATAACTTGCTGTCCCACCTGAAATTACAGACAAAAATACATCGTATAATTAATTATATGAGCCAAATAAAGTTCAAACGATCAGTAGTGCAAATTTGATTACGTCCATTTTTACTTAATCATATATCAAACTATGAAATTATGATTCATCAAAAATATAATCAGAGAAGGTTTAGCTTGAAAACTAAAACATGTATCACCAGAAAACAAATAAGCAAGCTGTCAATCAAACAGGGCACTGGACTAATAGAAACTGGCAAAGGATAACCTCACAAACCAAATGAGGTAAATTCCTTGATCATAACAATAACAACAATCCACGGCCATGATATCCACCTATATGAACTTCCTTGCCAGGATATATAGTTGAGAAAATTCTCCTCCATAGGACAATAAGAAGAAAAATAAAAAAGGATGGAAAAGATCTTCAACATAAAACAAGCATACTGCTATATTTGATGCATGCGAATTTTTCGGTGACTTAGAAAGATACACTAACAAAAAAAAGATTCAGAGATGGATGGATAGATGCGTACTGCTAAAAGCAATGCCAGAAGAGGCAACAACACAAGTCTGAATGACAGTATTCTCCTGTCTGGTAAAGGGCTGCTTCAGAAGGCCACATTTTCCAATCAAAACCGTCCAAGCCTTAACAATGGCGAAACCCAGAAGCCCCGCCGCCACATTCAACGACGGAATAACACCGGTGGAGAGATTTAGTTTGCACACAATCACATTAAAAACAAAGCTCAACAAAAGACTAGTCAACATTGCTCTAATGGTGATTTGATTCTGCCACGACGGCACCTCCATCTCCTCAAAGGCCTTCTCCAGACCGGCCACATCCTTATCCCCTACGGCCTCGCCGCCGCTATCCCTATCTTCTTTTGGCATTCTCTGTTTTTCCCGAATCTCTTCTGGTTCTTTCTCTCCTGATTACTTTTTGTATTTATAAATATCGAAGAGAGAAGGAACCCTTTCAAGATTCAAGTTTTTTTCCTTCGTAAATATTGATCAAGGTATAAAACAAGGGTATATACATATGCACAAATATATATAGATACATATACACACAAGAGAGAGAGAGAGAGACGTGGAGCAGAGAGAGAGGTGGAAGAATGAATGAATCACGGTGCATGAAGAATTTTACCAGAGGTAGGGGATTTCCATTGAAATCGCTCCCGGAAATTCATATGCTCTAACCAATTAAATCAAATTTTCTTCAATAAGTTTTAGTTGAAGCATTAATCTCGACGACAAGTACATTAATGCGCTTTTAGCATATTTTTTATGATTCTTGAATTTGACCAGATTTTCATGAACTCCAAATCCCAGACTCCAATACTAAGTTGGTTTCGGTTTCCGATATTCCAGGAGGAGAAAAAACAGCTGTACCGTATGACTTGTTTGGCAACCCCATCACCTCTCTTTTTCCATGATATTTCTTTTGAGAGATCATTGTATCCAAAACTAGCATGTACGGGTTAATTGCACCTTATCGCTTATGAAATTCGAAATGAGCACTATAAAATTTTGGGTGTTTAGTGTACTATAAAATTAATATATTAGATCCTATGAAATTTGAAATAAGTACCATAAACCCTGTTATTTTAAAATTAGTAAACTAAATCCTGCATTTTTATTTAATAAAGCCAATCTCTCCATAATTAGTTTAAGTTTCAGGCGTTTAGTGTACTATTTTTAAAATAATGAGGGTTAGTGTGTTAATTTTAAAATGATAGGGTCTACAGTGCTCATTTCAAATTCTATAAGGTCTAATGTGCTAATTTTAAAATTACAGGGTTTATGGTGCTCATTTCAAATTTTATAAGGGGATATGATGCAATTATACCTAGCATGTACCAATGCTATGCAGTAATTCTTTATTGGCCACTGGTACACACTCAATGCGTGTGCATCTAATAATCTTTGTTTTTAAATATAGTTATACACATATATAAGTCTATATTATATTGTGCAAAGCGTGAATATCTTGACCGTATTGTTTAGTTTTGACAATATTTTAAAATTTTTAAAATTCAAACAATTCATTGACCCTTTATATTTTTAAATTACTCAAAATATGCCTATAAATCTTTCAAAAAAAAAATGCCTATAAATGAAATTATTTAAAACTTCTTATGATAAATTATCTAACATAAAATAATAACATTGATTTTATTAATATAATATTCAACTCTATGTGGAGTAATGTGTGGAAATGTAGTGGTGGTTGTTACACTACTATTAAAATAAATAAAAATATAAAAGAGAAGAGTACTGTAGAAAAACACTTGAAGCTATGCCAAATAAGGCCTTACACTTCATTAAAAACTAGATACTAATGCACACTCGATGTGCATGCATTTAGTAATCTTCATTCTTAAACATAATACTCATATATAAACTTATATTATTATGTATAAAATTAAAAGATTTTGACCGTATCATTTAATTTTAACCATATTTTAAAAATTTAAAATTTAAAATAATTCATTGATCAGTTTTATTTTTAAATTATCTAAAAATGTCTATTAATAAAATTATTTAAAACATAATATGGTATATTATTCAACATAAAAATAACAATATTGATTTTATTAATATATGTAGAAGATATTTAAATATGTATGATTGAGTTGTGGGATGTGATGTAGTGGACATATAGTGGTAGTTATATTATTATTGAAAAAAAATACAAAAAAAAAAAAGAAATGATATTTTAAAAAATTGAGGCCATACCAAATAGGGCTTTACACTTTATTAAAAGATATATATTATATATAAAATAATTATAATTAAGAAAGTAAAAATATAAACACACACACACACACACACACATATATATATATATATATTATTCTAATTTTCCATAGAACTGAGTTTAATACATGATATATTGTTTTCAATTAGATATCTAATGGGACAAAGTTGAAGATTTCTTTCTCCAGCCAAATCACAATGTAGACAAATTAAATTTGTACCCAATCAAATAATACCACATGTAAATTATATCAAATTATATTTTCTATTTACATTTTGGAAATTTAGTTAAAGTTAATTCATAGAATTAAATAGTCAATTAATTGATATTCCGGCGGCCAATCAAACGATGCCGAGTTTCGTCTGCATATCAAATCTTGTAAAATTTTGGTAACCCTAATCACATCTTTGTGGTTAGGGAAGCAAATACCAATCAAATTCAAATCAAATCACACAAAAATCAAATATTGTACAATGAGGAAAATAAATTATAATATTTTCGGTAGTCCTAATCATGATATATACGTCTCAATGTATTATGCTGCTGCCAACAGTCTTGCTGAAGCATTTAATAAGACTTTATGTAACTTGCTGAAGAAAATAGTAGCAAAGTCGAAAAGGGACTGGCACGAAAGAATCGGAGAAGCTTTATGGGCATACAGAACCACATACACGACTCCAACTCGAGCAATTCTATATGTGTTGGTATATGGCATGGAAGTTGTCGTACCTCTTGAGCAACAAATTCCATCGCTGAGGATAGCTATACAGGAAGGGCTCACCGAAGATGAAAATGCACGCGTTCGCCTCGAGGAGTTGGAAGCCCTCGACGAGAAAAGGCTAAAAGCACAACAAAGGCTTGAATGCTATCAAGCTCAACTTTCTAGAGCATTTAACAAGAAAGTGCGCTTGCGCTCATTTCAAGTTGGCGACTTGGTGCTTGCTGTAAAAAGGCCTGTCATTATCCCCCATCGAACTGAAAACAAGTTCACATTTAAGTGGGATAGGCCTTATGTTGTTAAAGAAGTTTACAAAAATAGCGCATACACGTTGATTGCTGAAGATGGGTTAAGAATTGGCCCAATAAACAGGAAATTCCTAAAACGCTAATACGCTTGAAGCTAAGAGCATATTCCTGGCCCGCACGAGTATAAACTGTGAATGGCATCCACCAAAGACAAACACATGTGGTTAAACTATTCTTTATCCCATCGAAGACAAATACATGTGGTTAAATTGTTATTTATCCCACTAAAGGTATTTATGTGGTTAAATATTAAATATCCCACTT
>JACFYI010002273.1:954999-1000693 GCA_014898755.1 Handroanthus guayacan
TTTAAGTCAAATGAATTTTTGAAAAAACGATGATTCAAAATTTTCATTTTAGGGAAATTCTTGGGGTGTCACATATACCATAAGTTTTACTGGGTCAGTGGACTCTTGATTCCATAAATAATCTGTAGGTGTTTAGCCTGGTGGATCAGTAAGATTGGACGGCTTCCTACTAAAGTTTCTGTTTCCTTTTGGGATATGTAATTACGAATGTTTTGGTTTAGATAGTCCTGGTTGTAATACGGATAAGTTTAGCTTGTAATTTGGGCTTTGTAATGTATTTTGAAAATTTTCAGCATGTATTTTGGAACATCTGAACCGTTAAGTAATGATTTCAACACGTTCAAATTTCTATTTACTGTTTTAGTTCGTCTCAGTCTGCGAGTAGTGTATCGGCTCCCGGGGTGGAATGCCACTAAAATTCGGGGCATTACACTCTTCCTTTTGCTCTCTCCAGGAGGATTACAAGCTTTTTTATTGAATGGATCACCCTCTTTGACATGGTTTTGCCCTCTATTAAAGCATCTGGCTTTGAAATTGATCAAACCTTCGATATTCCTTTCAAAGTAATTGCCATGAACTTTGGCCCACCACTTTTTGTAATCTTCTGAAGAAAACTTCTTTGCATTTGGGGGCGTAGAAGCAAGCCACGCCTTAGACATAAATTTGGACAAGGTGCATAATCGCCAATAGCAAATCCCATCATCCAAAGTAGCTTTGCGAATGTCATGTGTAAGAACTCCTGGAATCTCTTGATAGCATGCAAGTTGGCGAGTAAATCGATGTGGGTTGTATTGCTCGATGATGAAATGTTCACCTCATTGCAAAGGAAGATAGCTCGAATGAATGGCAATGAAATAGTCTTGTTAGAAATTTTCAGCATTTCCATTGTCTACCTACAAAAAGTCCCTACCTTTGGTGATCATAGTACAAGTCCAAGAGGCAAAGTTCCCTTTCTAGATCCATTTATGAGCCTCCCTTGGTTCAAAGTACTTTACAACCCTTCCACCAGAATGTAGTGTCATTCTGGCGCCACGAGTATCTTGCCAGACTTGGTAATGAGTGTTAAAGTAGAAAGCTAACCAACCATAAACAAAATGAACCGAAAAGAAAGATTTAACATAACCCTGCTTCAAAGAATTTGAGATTCTATTCAGTCCCTTATATATACTTGCTAGGACGGGGATTGCTAAGCTCATCCTTCGACCACTTGCCATTTTGAAAGTACTTAGGCGTATCAAGCTAACGCTGTCAATAGGAGGGACGAACGAACATAGCTAGGAAGCTAAGAACGCTGCTAAGTAAGTCTTTTCTCTATACTTTCTCCAATCTTGAGCTTCGTTAAAGACTCTTTTTTTGCAGCAGACCACTCCTCATGTATGCCAAAATTGCCAAAAGGTTTGTGAGTCGACTTCGGGCGCACCGTCTTCTTTTCTTTAGGGGGAGGAGGTTGTTGATATTTCACATCCTTTCTAGACCAAAATGCAATCCAACTCTCAATAAAAACTTGAAAAAATTAATCCCCGTCTTCACTTTGTCGAAGTAAGTGGTACGCAAGAAATAAGTACTGGCAAGAAATATGAAGGAATCTACTGTTCGTTTCATTGACTCCAATAAGCTCTTTGACGCTAGGAACAACTTCATCGTAAAGGGATCCTGTTATAGGAAGATCAGCGAGAGTGCTCAAATCCCACAAAGATATCGGTCATTCTCCAAGGTTGGTGAACAAAGTATTAGTAGATGGACACTACGCTTCAAGGAATACCTTCATTATATTGGAATTTCGATCATAAGTAAATAGAGAGGCATAAATAGAATCGTATATCTGTGCAGACTTTAGTTTATGATCGTATTGGCTAAGAACATCTTTGGTCCATTCCCTGTATCCTTTGATATATTGAAATGCTCCAGTAAATTGAAGGTCATCCTCCCAATCGGTAACTCCCTCGATTATGCAATAACCTAACGTCGAGAGAGAATTCTCGCTTGGCTGAGTTGGATGCTAATAGTGAGTTGCATTTAGAGGCCACACCTTCAACATCTTATTCAAAGGAACTGCTCAAGACCATTCGTTCATGAAGTATGGATTCGTTAACTTTGGCCATTGTTGCGCATATTGGCCTATAAGAGAAGTGTGAATGGTTAAAGCTGTCCTTTTCTTAAGGGGTTGAGTTTATCATCAATGATGACCAATTGGCGTGATCCGGGAAGAGGCAAAATATCTTGAAAATACACTATGAGAATCTATCAAAGGATAATAATAAAGAATGAACCGAATTAATCAATTAATGTGATCAAGGAACAATCACCACGCCATTCGGGAGATACAAGTTATTAAGCCACGAAGTTCATTGAAGGTTTAATGAAAGTTTACTCAATTTGTCATGATTTGAATTCCCACTATGCACGGCGGCAAATGTTTGACTCATAATCATGATTCTTATTTTTTTAATAGCAAGCATTAACCATAATCCACTATGTGTCTGGAGTGTTCAAACTCTTTCTTGCCAAGCACTAGCAATGTGTCCATCATCAAAGAGTTTGAAAAGCAAATTCATGTTCATTTTGTGAAAAGAGATGTAAGAATAGATTCTCAATTCCTTTCCCTAATTGCCTTGTAATGAACCAAGTTGATTAATTGGTGAAATCGCGAGATAAATACATAAAGCCGGATTATGATTCATTAAGCAAATCCAAGCATATAAGGCAGGAACCCATACAATAGATTTATAACTGGATGAATATAAGTTGGCATCAACTAAATTTCAAGATACGCCAGACTCGGTAGATATTTCGACTTGTATCTTTCGAACTTGTTGATGTAAGAAATTAAATTGTACCTTCTTTGGTGGGTCTTCTCTTGCACATACGGTCTCTCTGTTCTCCATATCCCGATTGTGGCCTAAGGTTAAGATATTTTTGACGTCCCTAATAACCCAATAACAATGCATCTATTCTTAATGATTGATTCATTTGTGTCCTCGACTTTAGAAACTCCTTTCTAAATCGACACATCACCTTGCGCAAGAATTTTCTTGAATCGAATCATTATAGAAAACATAGGAGATATACTCGTTCATCAAGATGAGGAAACGGATCCTTTCTTGGAACTCACAAACCTCTATGCATAGATAGTTTGTACCCAATGTGCATCTCATATGATCCCCTAATCAAATTGAGACGCATATCAAAGAACAAGGGTCTACTATAAGGTTACCATGGTCCCTCTAGTTTAAGGACTAATTATATGCACTATCATAAGATAGAGAAAAATCTATCACCGAATGACACTATGGCTATCTCATGGAATTCTCTATGTCGAGTCTCTCAGTAAACTTGTTCTTCTAACAATTACCCACTAACATGCACCGGTGTCAATTACATCAATTACCTATGAGATAGGGTAACGATTCAACTCCTTGAATTATGCATCATTAGTGTAAGTCCATCCGAATCCAAGATATCCTCATGTCAAAGATTCTATGACTTGGAGAATTTAAGATCAAGACATCTAGAGATTAGTTTCATGATCAACATCATATGCGTGTCCTAGCCTGATAGCCTTATATGATCTAGAGGACTTCTTTTATATCGATTGTTGATAAGATAATTTACAAGGATATGAAGAAAATGGCCATTTTATTTATATTGCAAAAATAATACTGTTCACATAAGAGCAGTAATTATAAAGCCAAATCTAATTGACTGCAAGGCACTACTCTAACAGATATTGGATCCACATTTCCTCTTTTGAATCCTCTCAAACTTTTGGTTAGATCAAAACTCAAGAATCAAGATCTAATAGAAGAGATGAAGAGAAAGTTATCGTGGAGGGAGAAAGAAATTTTGAAACAATTTTTAGATTTTTGGAGGCTAAGTTTCGGCCAAGTGTGTGTGTTGGTGTGTGTGTGTAGGAGTTATTTAGAGCCAATTTGGGAGCTTGGTAGACAAGACAATTTGGAGGGAAGAATTTAGATTCTTCCTTTCAAATTGATTGGTCCACTTAGCATCCAAGTAGTATATTTCACGTGGCATTTTAATTAATATTTAATTAACTTGCTACATGGTCCTCCTACTTGGCGATAGCAAAATTAATTTCTCCCTCTAATTAAAAGCAACTTCCTGGACCAATAAAATCAATAATCGAAATTAATCAAATTAAATTAACAATTAATTTAATTAAAATAATTTGACTTTTCAAATTAATCTATTCAAGAAGACCCACTTTGACTTTGGTCAAATATTTTGACTTTTAATCAAAATTTCTCTTCTTTTGTCTAAAACCGATTTAGATGATCGCTCTCTAATCTAATTAGAGAATTTTTATTAAATTCATCCTGAGGATATTTTTAAGGGAGGGTGTCACCCTCTATGTTAATTAATTAATTAGACATGAGCTCATAACTTTTTACGATTTATGATTAATTAATCAATTTAGTTAATCATCATCGAATTAACTTCTATTAATCTAAGAGTGCCCAATCTCCATTGTCAATGTCTAATCTCAAGCCTATGGAACCCAATTTATTGGTGAATTAATTTGTATGAACCTCACCTACTTATGCATACCGTACAAATACGGTCCCTCCGTTTTCATCTCCTTATTAAGGCCTGGGTTGAGACATTTTCAGCGACTTTAATAGCCCAACAACTATGTATCTATTCTTAATGATTGATTCTTTTATAAATTCGACTTTGAAAACTCCTTTTCAAATCGACATACCACCTTGCGCAAGGATTTTCTTGAATCAAGTCATCATAAAAAATATAGGAGATATAACTCGTTCATCAAGATGAGGAAATGATCCTTTCTTAGAACTCACAAACCTCTATGCATAGATCGCTTGTCCCTAACGTGCACCTCATGCGATCCAGTAATAAGTGATCGAGACACACATTAAAGAACAAGGACCTACTATAACGTTACCATGATTCCTCAAGTCTAAAGACTAATATATGCATTATCGTAAGATAGAGAATAATCTATCACCAAATCCTACCATAGCTACCTCATGAAATTCTCTATATAGGGTCTCTCAGTGAACTTGTTCTCTAACAAGCACCCACTAACATGTATCGGTGTTAACTACACTGATTTCCCATGAAACGGGGTAATAACCTAATTCCTTGAACTATGTATCATGAGTGCAAGTCTATTCAAATATAAGATGTCCTCGTGTCAAAAATTCTATGGCTTCAAGAATTTAAGATCAAGATATATAGAGACTAATTTCATGATCACCATCATATGCGTGACTTAACCTTATATAATCTAGAGAACTTCTTTTATATCAATTGTTGATGTGACACTTTACAAAGATATAAAGAAGATGATCATTTTATTTATATTACAAAAATAAGATCGTTATACAAAAGCAGTTTTTACAAACCAAATCTAATTGGCTACGAGGCACTACTCTAACATAAATTAACCCAATTAAATTAAAGAATTAATTTAATTGAAAATTGATGTCAAAGTCAATTCGATGGGTCTCTCATTTAAGGTTAGACAATTAGTGGGAGATAAGCTAAATTCAAAATTTTTCTTATGCAAATATTTTTAAGTAACGGTACAGGGCTCACGAGTCGTAATTATATTCTTTTTTGGAACAAAAAATGTTTGTTTCAGGTAAAGCTATCTTTTCAAAAGAAGATTTTTCTATTGGATGGAAAATATGTCATCATTAAGGCTTAATGAAGTTTGTGACAATTATTTAAACTCACAAAAGATAGAAGCAATTGAGCAAAATATTGTGGAATATACATATTCTTAGAAAATCTAACTAGATGAAGAGTAAACTCTAAAGGTTTTCGAGTTTTTTTTTTTTTTTTCACAAAAGGCAAGTCAATTGGACAGTGATCCAATAACCTACAAGGAGGTCATGCGAGACATGGATTCGAATAACAAACATCAGATAATTAGATCGAAAATGACTCCATATGGCTTTACAAATTTTTTAACTAATAGAAGCAATTGAGCAAAATATTGTCGAATACACACATTCTTAGAAAATCTGACTGGATAAAAAGTAAACTTGAAAGGTTCGAGTTCTTTTTCACGAAAGGCAAGTCAATTGGATAGTGATCCAATAACCTACAAGGAGGTCATGCAAGACATGGATTCGAATAACAAACATCAAATAATTAGATCAAAAATGACTCCGTATGTTTACAAGTTTTTTAACTGATAAAAGCAATTGAGCAAAACATTGTCGAATACACAAATTCTTAGAAAATCTGACTGGATAAAAAGTAAACTTGAAAGGTTCGAGTTCTTTTTCATGAAAGGCAAGTCAATTGAATAGTAATCCAATAACCTACAAGGAGGTCATGTGAGACATGGATTTGAATAACAAACATCACATAATTAGATCAAAAACGACTCTGTATGCCTTTACAAGTTTTTGAACTTGTTAGATCTGGGATGGTATGGTACCCGTTAATGAATCTAAATACATTAGCTTGATAGCAAATGTAGAAATTGTGACTTATTGGTGTAGATCATCTAGTAAAATGTTTATAAAAACTTTCTCTGTGGCCATTACGCCTAAATCCGTGCAGACTTAGGTTGTCATGAATACATACTATGAATATGTAACACGACAATTTTGATATGAAGGCCGTCTTTACAATAAGGGTAATTAATATAGAAAATCAATTGGAGTGATCCTTGTGAATTATCAGTAGTGCAAGCAAGCAAAGATTTGCTAGCTCATGAGATCCGTTGACAGCTTCAAATTGGAACGTATATTTTTAAAAAAAAAAGTCAAAAGTATTTGACTTCTTCAAAAGCGTGTGTGGTCCACAAAAGGCTTCATATCTAGTAGGAGCAGACAAAAGGCTTGCAAGATTCAAAGGTATATTAATAGACTTGAGTAATTTTATTATTATTATTATTATTATTATTATTATTATTATTATTATTATTATTATTTTATAAGTATAGACTTGGGTAAACATAACTAGGGTGGAATATACATTTTGACAAAAAAGTCAAAAGGGTTTGACTACACAAAATGTCGGTGGACCATGTGCAAGAAAGGACTAGTGGGAGTACGACTAAGTTTTTATGCTTTGAGTTGATGACGTTCTAATTCATTATGAAATGAGATAAGAATGTTACAGTGCACTAAGGCAAAGGTTATTTACACAATTCTCTTAAAAAATTTGAGAAAATATTTTTTGTGTTGAAAACACGAATTTGTAGAGATAGATCAAATAGAATGTTGGGCTATCCCAATTTCATACGTAGACTATGTACTAAAAAAAGTTAAGTATGAGAATGTCTAAGAGTAAATACTCCTATTGAGATATATCTTTTTTATCTTATAGTCTAAGGCCCTTAGATAGAAGAGAAGAAGAAAAGAATGTCTCTCATATTTTATGCCTCCTTTCTAAGGAAATATATAGTATGATATGAGATCCAATTCAAGGAAATGTTATTAAAGTATCGTGAATAAGCAATCCTTGAAGCTTTATAGGAACAACATACTTCTATCTAATTTATTGTAGTGGAGCATTGAAATTTGAGAAATTTTTTAGTATTGGTTTCCAATCCGATGTAAGCAACTAGGAATCCAAATAAGGATTTGAATCTTACCCTCACGGTAGTGTGGCAAAATATCAAAATGGCATGGTGTAACGCCCCCGACCGCGATAGCATTCCGTCTCGTGATCCGGGACGTCACTCGCGATTGAACAGTAATTCTAAATCCAATACAGTATGTAAAACATAAAAATTATTCATATAATATCGTCAAAATATTCTTACAATTTCAAAATCCCAATTTACAATCATGATATCTAGTCAAAATGACTATTGAAAAAATTCTATCAGTTCTAATCCGTACAATCATTCATGATACCGGCCTAATCATTTACATAATCTCAAAAGAGAATTCTACGATCTAAACCGAGCTTCAATCTATCGAATCAGACTCAGGAACCTATATTATGAGATGAAATCATGAGTCCACCGACCCAGTAAAACTCATGGCAAAAGAATAGGAATAGGGAGTACAACGATGAGTGGAACAATATAAGACAGGAATGTGATTTAGTAAATATTACGGTGCAATCATTTCATTCGAATCATTAACATTAAACGTTAATCACATTCGAGTCACATAAGGCTGAATCAAGCAGTTTGGTGGATTTATCACCCTTATATCTTCAAAACAGATTCAACCTTATCCCTCCAATACTCCCTACAGGAGCGACATTCGTTCATTTAAGTACAGTCGACTCCACGTGCTTTAGAGTAAGTCTTCGGAATCCTACCTCCAGGATTTATCCGAGCTACCCACCATTCGGGAATTTTCAGGGGTTCAGTTTGACGATCTGATATCACCCAAACCGATACCACCCAAAAATTCCCAGGGCCCAACATTCATTCATTCATTCTAGTTCAAAACAATAGGATCGTTCTCAAAGCATTGAGCCATATCATGGCATGAATTTGGAAACAAACGTATTTGAACGACTCAGAATATATCTGAATATATTAAAACATATAGCCACCATGGGCAAGGATTCATACGATAGATCGATTCAAACAAACGATTTGAATTTGGAATTATAGACGGTAGAGGACAATTAAATCAGAATTGGACTATGGACCGTAGAAGACAACTAAATCGAGATTGGACTAAGAATGGTGTAATTCAGTTCAGGTTCGGTCAAATCAGTACGGTCATTCAGTAAGCCAAATTAGCACAATGTTAGATTGACTAAAAACGGTAATGATTTGGTTCAATATCTAAGTCAATCCTATAATTTGAAACGAGTCAGGAGTTTTGGAATTGTGGACTTGAGGATTCAATGTGTGAAGAAAAATCAAGATTTTAGTTTAGAAAACGTAATATGAAATTTTGGTTATCGAAACGAGATCGGGAACACGTTCGAAAACACGAAAATGAGTCAAACATTTCCAACACGGGCGCCTGAGCGCGTGTTTGGGGGCTGGAGCGCCCAAACAGTAAGTTTTAGACCCGAAAGTGGGCGCTCGGGCGCTCAAACAGGCGCTCGGGCGCTTACTCTCTGGACTCCGGGCGCAATGGGCGCCCAAATATTGGCCCAGGACAGTGGCTCGGGCGCTCGAGCGCTCGGCTGAAATTTTTTTTTTTTTAAATTTTCTGGGAATTCTACACAATTTTCTCTACAACTTTTGTAAAGCATGTTATATGAAATTCTAAGCCTAAACATTTTTAAAAATTAAAGGAAGTCAAAAAAATCCAATTTTCAAGTTTATTCGTTACTTCGTTTTCTTTCAATTTTTAGTTCAAAAACACATTTTGGGAGTTCTTTTAAGTCCATATTAAATTCTAAATTATCATTTTGAGATTCGATTTGAAAATTTTTTAAGAAATAAAATCAAGTTCAAACATGACGTTTAAATCCATTTTTTCTCGTTTCTTTTAATTTTAACACCAAATCATCCTCATTTTAGTCCGTAGTCTCATTCACATTTCCAATACGAATATATCATGGGTATCAAGAATATTCACAAGACAATGGATCGATTTTTCAACATATTGAGCTCATGCTTAAGTTAACGATAAACATGGCAACAAGATTCAATTGATAACGAACAACATGCTTGAAACAAGATAGCTCAACATAGCATGAGATTAAGACATAAAGGAACATATAATCATGCCAACGAGAAAAATGGGGTTCCATAAGTCTTACCTTAGTCCTACGTGTGATTAGAATAAAAACTCCGGGTTTGAGTTTTCTCTACCGAGTCAAATGCCTAATCACACCATAAGTACTTGTGTTAAGCTCTAATACTTCATTGTCAATGTAATGCAGACTTAATCGAGTATTTACTTACCCAACGGAAGAGGTTACACCACCAAGATTTCCTTTAATCTCTTTTGAAACTTGAAATAAGATGTGCAAGCGTGTGTATGTGTTTTGGCCGATTTTTGGAGAGGAGATGGAGATGGAGATGGGCTGAATTTTCAGAATGTTGGGAGTGCAAAGTGGTGGCTTGGCAAGTTCAAGGCCTATTTATAGAGGGAGAAGATTGGTGGAGTGGTTGGTTGGCCATTCCTTGGCATGGGTCCTCTACCAAATGTCATGGTGATCTTACCAAATGGCAAGGGTGGCCATGCTTATTTCATTTCCCAAAAGATTTGATTTTTGCATGTGTGGTTGTATATGTGTATATATATATTGAATGTTAAATGTATATACATAAATATATATACACTAAAGTTTGGGAAATGTTTTGGACCATTAGTTGAGCTTAATTAGGGTTTTAATTGGGGTGAAATGTTGGATAATTTGAGGTCCAAATGAGATAAAATGTTTAGGACATGTGACACGTGATTTTAAAATAACTCATTGTTCGTTTTATTGAAATCGTTTTGAAAATTTCAATCAAGAAAATCTCGGGTGTTACACATGGAATACCAAAAAGATAAGAGTGTTTGGATGTAAAATCCATCCAAAGTGTTGGATGTAGTGTCTATCATTGCCGAACAAGTTGTTGTGGAGATAATAAAGAAGCCCATGTGCAAAGAAGCCAAGATCTCATCACATACCTGAGCATAAGACAAGGCATTATCAAGTGCTCTTTAAAGATCAATGATAAGGGCAACATAAATGAGTAGAATAAGTTGCCTTAGAAGAAATAAAATAGACCCACTATTTTAAACCCTATCATCGTACATCTTTGAAAGGACATCTTGTAAAAGATAGGTCCTAAGACTACGGGCAATTGGCTTTAGAGCAGGTGGATGTTATTGGAGTAGTACTCGACAAGCTAATTAAATTGGCTCGTAAAGTACTCTTTAGTGATATAATCTTATTTCATCAATGTGTTTATAAATGGCCATATTTTTCTTATGCGTATTGTTATTTCTATAGATGCATTTAGATGAAGTCCTCAGGATCATAATAAATTACGGGACTTGGTTATGTATATAATAGTAATCATGAAAGAAGTATCTATAGTCATGATCTTAAAATATTCCAAGTTATAGAATCTAGGAGACGAGGACGTCATAGATTCAGATAGACTTGCGTTAATGATACATACACCAAGGAGTTGGAATTTGTTTCATTTCATAGGCAAACAATGTAGTGACATCAATACACATTAACTGGTGCTTATTGGAGAACAAGTTCACAGAAAGATCAATTAAGAAATCCGTAAGATAACAGTTGTGACTCATCAGTAATGGAATTTTTTTCTAATTTACGACAGTGCATATAATTAGTCCCTTAATTTAAGGTTATATAGTTATCTTGTGTATAAGTGTTTAAAGGTTTAATAAGTAACCCGACTTACTTACAAGTCATATGGGGAGTTTGTTAGGCTTATTCGACTTATGAGATAGAGGTATGTGATTTCTTATAAAGAATTCATTTGCTCATCTCGTAGAAGACTTGATCTCCTATACATTCCATGATGCTCGATTCCTAAAATCCTTACGCAAGGTGGTATGACAATTTGGATAGGTGTTTCCAAAGATAAAGTCAATGAAACAAATCATTAAGAATAAAATCATAATTATTGAGGTTATTAGGGGGTCGAGACCACAATCAAGAGATAGCAAATCAAAGAACTATATTTGTGTGGTATTCGTAAGCGGATGGGTTTATAGTGAATTAATTCATCCAATTGGTAGGACTCCAAGACTTGAAGCTAACATTATTCATCTCAAGTCTGACATTATTCATGAAGATTGGATACTCTTGAGATTAATGGAAATTAATTCAAAAGTGATTGATTGAAAGAGCTCAATTAATCAGTTTTGGTATTCATTAATAAGATCATAAACATTTGCGAGCCCATGTCTAATTAATTTATGAACCTAAAAGGTCACACACAAAAGCATTTTGTCATCACTAGGGAAATTTGGAGATTATCTAGAGCGTTAGATAACTGGAAGAAGATATGGTTGACTAATTTGATTAGTCAAATTAGCTACATTAATTTTAGGACTTAAATTAATCCCAAAAAATAATTATTTAATTAATTGAAGGGGGCCAAAAATTATAAGGATCGAAAATTCAATTTCATTAGATTACGTTGAGCTAATTAAATTAAATAGTTAATTGAATTGGTAATTAAAGTTAAAGTCAATTTGATAGATCAAGTTGACTCACTTGAATTGAAGAGTTGATTTAATTGGGCTAACTAAATTAGTCGATCAATTTGGTTGGACCAATTCAGTTAAGAATTAATTCAAGAGGCCCATGTAGAAAATTTTAGAGGAAGACCCACTAGAAAAGAGCCCATCTAATGTAATGACATTTTATTTTACCATAATTAAATTGAAATGCTGTTTGAAGTGTGACTTTTCTAAGTCTAGAGCGCTTGGATAATTTTGCTCTTCTCATAATAACCTTTTTCTACTAAAAATATTCACTGTCTACCAAAAAATTCTTTCAATTATTATTTAACTCTTTTCCACTTAAAATATACAATTTCATTAAAATTTAAACATATAGTAAGAATTTAAGATGAGTCAATCAGATTACGAAAACGAAATGATCCCGTCGATGCAGAAATTCAAGTAAACTTGTATTGCAAAAATGAAAACACTTCAAATTATAACTTCACTCCTCAATAAAAATTCTCTTCCTGCCAAAAAAAAAAAAAAAAACTTAATTAAAATTCAAAATTCAATCTTGCAAATCAAACTTCAATTAAATCCAACTTTATTCCAAATTGAATCTTCTTTGATTTTTTTAGATTAATATCTTAAATTGAACTTTATATTTATTTTAATTTTATGTTGATATATCTAAATTAAGTATTTTTAGAAATCTAAAACAAAAAAAAAAAAAAAAAAATCATTTTTTATGGTGCTTGGCCACAATAGCTGAGCCTTTTGCTTGGAGCTCGGCTACTTTGGTCGAGCTATAGTAAGCAAGCTCGACCACCATGGCCATGCTTGCTTGAAGGAGCTCAGCCACAATGGTCGAGCCCTACACTTTTCCCTTTTTCTATTTGATATGTAATTTTTAATTAATTATTTCTATATCATTAATTTATTTTAGACTTCAATTTAAAGTTCAAATCTTATTTAAATTTTGAGTTTAGTATCCTACATCAAGTTATGTAATTTTTATTTTTTTTTTGATTTCATATTCATATATTTAAAATTGTATAAACATGTATACACTAGTTGAGAAAAAAAGAAAAAAAAGGAAAAAAATGTGAAGGACTTCGCGCAGCATGTGTGAGGCCAAGGGACAGAGCTCGTCAACCAAGGGCAAGCTTCAATTGCAATTGTAGTGTTTTCTTTCTTATGTTTTTTGTTGTTTAATAATTGATTATTGAGGTTTCATTTTAATTAATTAATTAATGTTTAGTCTTAAGTAATAATTATTAATATTACATTAATTGTTAATATTAATGATTAATAGCTTTAATACTAATTAGTTATTATGTGCAATGTCACTACTTAGATTAAAGTGAAATCGTAGTTTTTCTTATTTATTTTAGTTATTTGTATGTTAGGACTAATATTTATACTAATGTATAATATTTAGTCTTTACTAATGTTTGAAATTAATTAGTTGTTATGTTTTATTACATTTGTTAATTATTTATGGTTAATATTTTCATTGATTGTGTGTTTAAATGGAAGTTGGATTGTAATTGTTTAGTAAAATGGTGAGAATTGAGAGAATTTTTTTTCTAGATAGAAGATTTTGTTAGAAATGACATTTTAATAAAAAGGTTAAGAATGTCCAAGTGCATTGGACTTAGAAAAAGCTGCATTGTGAATAACACATCCCCCTCCCCTCAATTAAATTGAGCATGTAATACCCCGAATTTTTCTATTCATTTCAATTTTAAATCCAATCCATAACCTAGTCCGTTTTCATTTGTGAATTGGCCTAGCTACAAGTATTATAATTAATTTTGTGGACCATTCAAATATTTGAATTAAATTGAGCTTAGTTTTTAACTTTGAAATATATCTTGAAATTTGGGAATCCAATTTTTTTAATCTAAATTTTATATTCACATTTCATGAGTTACCCAAAAATATCAGAGTTGATTCGAGCTTGGCATTTTCAACCTTGAATTTTATTTATTTTGATTTCCTAGTCTAACTGTTAATTTAACCTGTTCCAAATAAAATTTGGATTAATCACATAATTCATATTTTTATTTCATGATTCAATTAAAAGTATTAATTTTGACTTAATCTCAAACTTGCATAATTAATTTATAAGTTTTAAATACTTGGAAATACGTCTTCTTGTAAATTAAATATGGTTGCTTGCGTACACCTCATAATTTAATATTTGCACATAGTGCCAGGATATATATAGGATCTCCTATTTCAAATGGTGTTTCATTTCCTATTTCAAATGGTGTTTCATTTCCTATTCCAAATGGTGTTTCATCTCCTATTCCATGCCTTTAAATACATACCACGTGTACTACATTTATTACTAAATATTTATATAAGGAAATATTTAATACACGTGGCATGTATTTGAAGGCATTGAATAGGAGACGGAACACAATTTGGAATAGGAGATCCCGTCTGTATGTTGCCTGCATCCATTTTCAACATTATATTCCGGTGTCATGTCATAGATATATACATACATATATATATATGCGTGTGTGTCTGTGTGTGCGCGCGCGCATGAACCCATACGTTTTCAATTGCATTGCACCGTAATGCTTCAAGTACATACAGTTGTCATTTTCTCACCAAATGCTGGCATTTAGTCTCTGGCACCACACCTCCTTACCCCTTGACTAATTGACACCTGATTTTCCTACTCATACAAACAAACACACTTGCGGACTGAGCAAAAGAAAGAGTAAAAGTTCCTCCAGTCCGCTTCCTCTCTCGGCACACACACACACTATGTGCAGGCTGCACTTTATCAAGCTTTCGGCTCCTCCCATCACCACCATTCTCATCCATCCCCTCTCTCTACCAACCATGGTTCGCTGGAATGTCAATATTTTGCCGGAACAGGCGGATCGGAATGGGAACGGCAGTTGCCGTTCCTCTGAGACGGTACAAAATGGCGATATCTCATTTTTGGCACAGTATATGATGAAATCGGCCGAAACGGTGTGTCCAACCATTTTTTTGGCTTGGAACGGTGGAACGGAATGGCGCGGAACGGTTTAGAGGAGAAAGATTGGGATGTCTTTGGCTGAAGTAGTTGCTAGATATATTGAGTTCGATGCAGAGAGTGGATTTCTTGGCTTCGAAATTGATGCTTCAGATTCAGATGAGGGAATGGGGGAAGACGAGGGAAGAAAATTTAATTTGCAACAAGAATAGAGGAATATTCATTTAGTGGAGGGAGGGGTAGATTAGGTGTGTGGACGAATGACAACGAGTGCGAAGACCAATGTTGTAGCTCGTAATTGGGTTGCTTATTGACTGAGAGGATCTTGCGGCTGGCAAAAGTTGGATTGTTTGTTGAATTTTTGAGTTGGGTTTTGGCGAAGTATTGCAAGAAAGCATGAACAAGAACTGCAAAAATTCAGATTTTTTAGAATGCCTAATAAATTATAATTCTTTTGGGACATATAGTAATAATTTTGTACCGCCACGTCATTTCACTTGGTATTAAATGTAATGTATATAATTTCCTGTCATATTAATTTGATATTTATTATGTTGACAATAGTTTCTTTCATGTATATGTGTAATTTTTATTAAATAAAAAATTTATGAAAATTTGATATGTAATGTCTTCACAAAAGTTATCAAATTATATTAGTTTATCGTATTCAAAATTATTTTAATTATTAATAAAGCACTAATAGACATTTTTACATGTTCTAATATTTTTTAGATTTTTCTTTTGAATTTTTTCATTATTTTAAGCAAAAAAGGTGTAAATTATCTGCGACCGTTCCGCGACAATACAATGGAACTGGAAGGGTGGTCCCCGTTCTGACCTCGCGACCGTTTCGGCTAATCATGCTACCAACTTAGAAATCCAACTATCCTCCATCTTAGGATTAAACTAGTGGTAGCTTAAACTTTTACTAAAAATATATGGTATTTGGTGGTGAAACAATTCAATTGAGTCTGATGTTGGTACAACCAATCCATTCCTAGTTTCACATCATAGCCCTGAATAGGTAGTTCTATTAAGTTAGCAGAGTATGTTTTATCATTGATCCTTATGGGAAATCTTTCAAGATATAATAAGTGATAAAGCTAGAACCCATGGGCTTATCAACTTCAAAATCATACGGGAGTTGTTTGGGTCAGGTGTTTAGTCGAGCTACTGTGCAAGTAGATATAAAGGAGTGTGTAGTTCTGAAATTATATAAAGTTTCACTAGGAAAATTTTGGATATATATACATTCTACCATAGTTGTGGGAACTAGTGTTTAGTCAAACTTTTGGATAGTCCCTAAGCATATGTTGGTAACTTTCACAACGATGTACTTCCTGCTCTTTTTCCAACAATTTGCTTCTGAGTGACTTGGATACCCGCAATAATTGCACCCTTTACTTTGGATATTTCCAAGTTAGGTGGGCTTTTCAAATTGAGGTCTTTTATTGTTTGGATGGTTAAATTCCTTGGTATGTCCCCTAGAAGTCGATGCCTTCTTCAAGTGGTTCTTGTTAGTTATATTTTTAATATCTCTTATTTCTGATTTGATGATTAGGGCTTTACTTATAGCCCTTCTGTAGTCTTTAATATCAGCAGTCATCAAATCCCAGCAAATTTTATGCTAAGACCTTGGATAAGCGTTTGATCTTATGTGTTCTCATCGTTCATGATATGAGGCACATATGATATAAGTCCGCAATTTCACCTCATATTCAGGTACACTTGAAGTTCCTTGAACTAAATCCATAAATTCCTATTATCGAGCAAGTGGTACAGATTTATTTGTGAATTCTTTCATCAAATTAGCCCAAGTTATAGGCATTTGGTCTTTTTTCCAATTTTGATCTACCAGTCTCCACAAATTGCTTGTTGTTTCTTCCGTAAGGAAGATGACGTACTCAACTTGCTGCTCCTTATGGCAACGAAGAACCCCCTAAAGATCTTAACTAAAGTGGTAATCCATGCTTCAGCTTTCTGAGCATCAAGTTTACAGGCGAACTTTGCTGGATTAAACCTCAGAAAATGATACAACATTTTATCTTTAGTTTTTTCCTTCATGTTCAACATTCTCGGTATGCTATTGCGAACTTGTGAAAATTGGTGCCAAGTACAAACTATTTGATTTAAGACTTCACTAGCATTATTATCTTCATTCGAAAGAGGATTTGTTCCAAATTCTGCCATTGCAGCGGGTCCCTTATTTGTGTGTTTTCGTTTCTGACAAATGATATTATTATTATTATTATTATTATTATTATTATTATTAAAATAATCTTGTGGTAATGTCTAAAAAATCAGGAAAGATAACACAAATTTCATATATTCGACAAAGGTTTTACATAGTCATATAGTGCAACAGTACAGAATAATACAAAACATCAAAGTCATTCATGCTATATAAGTGTAATCTAACAAAACAAAATTTATTAAACTCTCTTAGCGGCAAGCTTTTCTTTTTTGTTGTATTGGTAGATAATTAAGCTATAGAATTTTTTCCAACATCTTCTTCTGGGTCTTCCTCTTCACTATTACAAGGATATGGGGGTTTGCCAAAGATATTGAAGTTCTATTCGCAGGACTGCTAACTCTTGATTTTTTTTTATTTACTATTGTTTTTTTTCTTCAATGCGATACTCTTTCACCTGGTGCAAAAGAATTAAGTTTTGGCTTTCAGAGTCCGTATTCCACAATTTTCGTTCTAAACATATTTTTTTCATATTGCTTTCGGTCAGCTGTTGTTGTAGCACTTGAGTTTTGAAGTTCCAATTCGCGAAGTTGGTTTTTAATCCTTGTTATCTCTCTAGCTTGATTTTCAATGATATGTCCCTGATACTTCCAAATTTCTTTACTTCATCTTGTTCTATTGTGACCCTGTCCTTATCAAATCTAAGTTCATTCGGCACAATTGAAGGATAGTATCCTTCAGGCTCATCTCTATTAGGATAGTTAATATAATAACGGATAATCATGTCAAACTGGAATATCATAATCGTTTCCTTGCATTGTGCTATCTGCCACCAATCAAGTAAATGGTTGGTGACGATGTATGAACATAGTTTATTCTTCAAAACCATGCTCTTATACCACCACTGTGATGCTCCTCTCTCTCACAAGTACTTGTCTTGATGGCAAGAGGGTCCAATGAGCAGGCTAAACACCTGTACCATTATTGTTCAAACCTCTCAATCAATTTTAGTAATTCAATAACAGCAAGTGGAAATGAAATTCTATAGGTAAAGATAAGTTTTAAAGTAAAATGTTTTCAATTGAGAGTAAACGAGTACAACCAAGGGATAACACTAGCAGTTTTAGCCTATCTATTATATATTGTTAGGGTTAAGTATTCTGCCCTTTAAAGCATTTATTATAGTACAAAAGTAAAGGTTATGTAATGTCGCCAAATATCCTAACCACGTTAAGCAATCTGTTGATTTTTTGTCCGAGGCACAGAATAAAAGAAAAAATATAGATTGCAAGTCCAAGTGGCTTAATGAGACTAAATTTATTTATATACAAAACAGGATAAATGATAAATATAATTAGTAAAGTAGATAAGAAAAATATGATTTTATGAACTAATGCAAGTACGAGAGATATAGTAGTATTGTAAAAAACTAAGGCATGTAAAGGTGAGTTGTGGATACGATTCTCTGTCCTTATGTCTATCAAAAAGAAAATAAAACAATAGAATTCCTTATGCCCCCTTTATCAAGAAGGCGCCTCAACTAAGAAATAAATGGATGGCAGACCTCATGCTTGAGTCAATACACCACTCTAATTTTACAAAAGCCAATCTCTGACTGTACATAAAACCAGATCCTGAGAAGTGGCTTTGTAAAGAGAAAGACATACACCATCAGTCCCTTTCAGCTCGCCTGCCTCTTCTTCACAAACATAGGCCTAGCTCTCCTAAAGGCATCCCCAAGGGTATCAATCAAAATCAATCGAATACAGCTCACTATCTTGAAACATTTATGTTAATCGTAAAACAAAATGCCATGCATGTAATTCAAGGAAGAGCATTTGTTTAAAATGAAAATCTTGAATTACGTGAGTAAAACAAAGATTTTATAACAGTACCCTGAATGGAGATTTATCTATGTGAGGAAAGGCCATGTCATAAACCAATCAAGGATGATTATACAAGAATATTTACATAACATATAATTTAATGCCCCAGTGAACGAAAGTTAAAGGCACTCACATTTTAGTAACTTCAGCACACTGCTTTGTATCGTCACTTGCAATGAATAATAGTTAATTATTTAACCCAAAATAATAGTCGCTTAAATATAATAAAGGGTTTACTTTTATGTTAAGATTTTTAGATCATGAGTTTTTAATTGATTTTTTATTTTAATGCAAATTTTGATTGTTAAGATGATGTTATTTTTGAAAATGGATTTCGAATTTGAATTTCCTGTATCAAAAATACCAAAAGTGGACATTTAGCCAAAAAGTCAATTGGGCTGTTGACTGTTGTCGTCCACATATAGTTCCACACAAGTGGTAGTAGTTAGTTGTATTATGTAACGCCCCGGATTTCAGAGCATTCCGCCTCGAAATTTGGAGTGCTATTGGCGTACGATCTTAACTAAAACCGTAAATAGAAATTCCAAAACATGATTTCATAACTTAACGATTCAAATGATCCCAAAATTTCAAGCTAGAATTTTCCAAATTTCATTGCAGAATCCAAGTACAAGTCAAAAGTATCTGTAGATCAAATGGAACTAAGTACACCAAAGTATTTCATTCGGATAACCTAACTATTACAAGCCGATGTTCAATGCATTCTAACAAAACATAAATCTAAGCGTTTATCATGCTAAGGTACATGCTTATGTACATAATTCCAAAAGGGAAGTTATATGCTAATATGAAGTTCCAGTCAGTCGATCCACGGTCTAATAACCTACATGATGTTTATGGAATCATGAGTCTACTGACCTAGTAAAACTTATAGCATGGGACGGGAGTACAAGATTCAACGATGAACATATCAAGAACAAAAATCATAAATGTGACCTCATATAGTAATTCAGAACAACAGAGCGAAAAGGATGAACATATATCATAAATCATATGTCACATTCATGTCAATAAAGCATATAAGGCTGATTCAAACGTTTGGTGGGTCGTCAACCTTATCACTCCATTTACAACTCCGAGCAGGCGCTCAAGGAGAGTCAGAAACGTACAACTCTGAGCAAGCACTCAAGGAGAGTCATAAACGTACAACTCCGAGCAAGCGCTCAAGGAGAGTTATAAACGTATGAGACACAGCCGCCGCAGCACAGTCGGCCACGAGTCCCAAACATAATCCTTCAAGACCCTACCTCCAAGGCCCATCCGGTCTATTCAACATCTTTACGAACATATAGGCTTGAAACAATATTGAACATTCAATCATTCAATAAGGCCATTTCGGCATAATTTTTGGTTGGCATCGATTTCAAGTAAACATTTCAGAATAGGCCAAACATATCAATTGATCATGTCAGAATTCGATTATGGACTAGAGGGTTTTCATTTCAAACTCGTATTACGTTAATAAGATTGGATATGGACTTTACGTGACGAAAAATAGGATTTGAAAACATGAAAAATCAAGTTGGAATCAAAACTGGGCTCTTGGGCACGGAAACGGGGGCCTGAGTGCCCAAAACAAGAGTTTGGACCGAGAGCCGAGCGCTTGGGCGCTCGTGAACAGTAATTTCTGCGCTTGGGCGTCCATATGCACGCTTGAGCTCTCACTCTCGAGTTTGAAATCCGATTTTTCATATTTTGATTTTCTTTGAATTTTTTATCCAAAAATACATTTTTGAAGTTCTTAAATGCGTAAAAATATTTATAAAATATCGTTTCGAATTTTGGTTTTGAAATTTTTCGAGAGATCGTTTCAATGTCAAAACATATGATTTTGTCCATATCCTTTATTTTCACTCAATTTCTTAGTTCGTTTCTTGTCTTAGTCCACGGTCCATCATTCAAAACTCAATCCAAAGTATCAGAATAGGAGTCAAGAAGGTTCATTAGGCTTTGGATTTACATATTCAAGAGGTAGAGCTTATTAAAGCAAAAACAACAAAGCAACAACATAAGCTCATGGCAAATACATATCAATGGAGCAAGAGATTCAACAACACGATATCATAACCATTCGGTCAAGAAAAGAACGAAGAACATATGCTCACAAGAAGATGAGGAAAGCCATAAGTCTTACCTCTAGGAGCTTAAACCCGAAAATATGATCGCTCTAAGCTTGTAACCAACACCTATAACCATATAACATATATATGTCAAGCTCTACGTATAACATATCATTAACCATCTTAAGATTCAATCTTAAGCCACTTACCAAGTGTTAGATGAGAGCTCACACTCCTAGAATCCCCCCTTAAGTATTGAAATCGGTTTTGAGAAATGAGAATGCAAGATGAAGTTCAAGAGTGTTAGAATATGTGTCAAATTTTCTGCAGAAATCTTGAGCTCTAGATGGTCTTATTCATAAATGGATTTTGGGGCCAAAATGAGAGAATCCAAAAGCTTGAACCCCTCAAAATCAATATTAATAGTTTAGGGGTAGATTAGGATGGCTATGTGACTTGGTAGGATGGATGGATGGACGGAAAATCCATCTATCTTGCATTTTCCCGCTGGAGCTTCTGCAGCCCTATTTTTGTTACATTTTTTTTTTTTTTTGAGTTTTCAAAGCTTCTTTCTTTGGTCAATTATAGTGGCTAGGTATTAGGCTTGTTTTGGGCTTGTTTCATGGGCTATTTGGGCTCATTTTCAGGTCGAAAATCGATGAGAAATTGAAACATGTTTGCTTGAAAATTTCTCGAATGCACAAAACGTGTTTTCATTTTAAAACGATGCCCGATTTTGAAATCAATTAAATTTTCAAGAAATCGGCGATTCAAGAATTTTATTTTGGGATTCTTGGGTGTTACATATTATGCTTCATTCAACATATTTAAACAAGACATATCGAGTCTTTAAGAGTTTGGAGGTTTAAATGAAATTTGGCATTTTGTAATCTTTTTTTCTAGGATGGTTAACAAGGGGTTTTGGCTCCCATTTTCTATTATTTCCTAAACAAAGCAACTAAATACATTAACATCTAGAGATCCTGCTAGGTTCATGAATGACTTGATTTGAATAAGTATCGAAGGAGAAATAAAGCACTAAATTTGGCTCGGTGGCTATGAAATCTGAAAATTTCCAAATTCTAGAAAATATGTAGCGTTTGAACATCTTTTTCATTTTGTACAAGAGTCTGATAAGTTTGAATTGTATACCATTGAAAACTTCATACTATAGGGTTTTTAATTGTATAAGTTTTATCTAATTCCAATAACAAACGAGAGATTACTAGAGTTTTAAATTTGGTCACTTACCTGAGGGGCTGTTTCATGGCTGATTGGCAGAGTGACTTTGCGGTCTTACCATGATTGGCACAATCATGATTTTTGGAACTTGCTTTAACTGGGAAAACTGGGGTGTTGCCTATCTATAGAAACCTATTTGGGCTTTGGGACAATTTTGAATGAGTTCAAGAGTTAGAAAAAGGGTGGGTGAGGCCGGGTTTTTTGTTACCGTGGTGAAGGTGTTGCATTTTTCTTCATCTATAGCTTTGTGTTCTTTGAGTTTCTTGCATCTAAAAATTCGTTACAATAGGTATTTATAGGTGTGAGTTACTTGTTCTGAGTCTCAAGGCTAGGAGCTTCGGTGGCTTCCAACTTGCCACCTTAAAAGACTCGAGTGCCAAAGTGGTAGCTTTAGCATGCCAAAATCTACCTTCCCATTTTTCTCTTCTTTTCATAAATAATTTTTTTAATAGAGTCAATTTGGCAAATTCAAGATAATTTTATCTTCCTTTTACTTAAAAATAGGTAAGTCACACTTATAAATACCCTACATTGCAAGAAGTTTTTAGAAGCAAGAAGCTCAGAAAATACAATGCTTTAGATGAAGGAAAAATACGGTAGAAATTACCATCTTCGCCACCATAACCAGCCTCATCCACCCCTTTTTCTAGCTTTCATAAGTCATTCATTATTTCACCAAATAAGCTCTAACAAGGTTCTATAGATAGTCAAATACCCTAGTTTTCTAGTTAAAGTAGGTTCCAGAGATCGTCTTTGTACTGATCGAGGTGACACCAAAAAGTCATTCTGCCAGTCAACTATTAAATAACCCCGCAAGTAAGTGACCAATTTTAGTACTTTAGCAGTTTCTCATTTCCTATTGGAATTGGATACAACATACATAGTTAGAAACTATGTAGTATGAAGTTTTCAATGGTATAAGATTCAAACTTTTCAAACTCTTTTACAAAATAAAAGGATGTTCGAAGTAGGCTGCCTCGTTACATATTTTCCAGAATCTAGAAATTTTTAGATTTTCATAGCTAATGAGCCAACTTTAGCCATGTATTTCTCCTCGATACTTATCCAAATCAAGTCATTCATGAACCTATAAATTCTCCACATCATGGAATCTCTAGATGTCAGTGTGTCTAGTTGCTATATGTAAGAAATAAGAGAAAATAAGAGCGGAAATCCCCTTGTCAACTATCCATTAAGAAAAGGTTACAAAATGCCAAATTTCATTTAATCCCTCTAAACTCTTAAAAACTCGACATGTCTTGTTTAAATATATTAAGTGAAGCATAATACAAGTAACTCCTACCTCTCATGTGTAATATACATGGATGAAGATAGTCGACATCCCCAATTGACTTTTTAGGTTAAGTATCCACTTTTAATATTTTTGATATATTAAATTCAAATTTGAAATTTGTTTTAGAAAATGACATCATCTTAATGACCAAAATCTATGTTAAAGTAAAAAATCAGCGCAAAACTCATGATCTAAAAATCTTAACATAAAAAAAAAAACCTTTATTATACTTTCAAATGACTATTATTTTGGGTTAAATAATTAATTATTGCCCATTGTACGTGGTGACTCAATCGATGTGCTGAAGTAACTAAAATTTGAGTGCCTTTTACTTTCCTTCGCTGGGCATTGAATTATACATTATATAAATATTCTTGTATAACCATCCTTGATTGATTTGTACATGTTTTCTTCTGTTATAGATATATTTGCATTTAGGATATTGCTACAAAATCTTTATTTTATGCATGTATTTCAAGATTTTAATTTTAAACAATTGCTTTTCCTTAAGTTACATGCATCACATTTTGTTTTGAAGATTAATAAATGTTCCAAAATTGTGAGTTGAATTTGATTGGTATTGTTTAATACCTTTAGGGATGCCCTCAAGAGAGTTATTAGAGAAGAGGTTGCTGGGCGAAATGGACCAATAATGTATGTTCACCTCTCTGTGAAACCACTCCACAGGATCTAGTACAATTGGAGGTTGGACTATTTTGTATATAAATATATGTAGTCTCACCAAGTTACTTGGACTTACAATTCATTTTTTTTCTTTTATTCTTTGCCTCATACCAGGGATCTAAGCATAGGTAGGATATCTAGCGATGTTATAATAACCTCTACTTTTGTACTGCAATAAATGCTTTAATGAGTATAATACTTAACCATGACAATATGTAATTGATATGCTAAAACACTGGTGTTACCCATTCGTTGTACTTGTTTACTTGAACGACTAAAATTGGTTTAGAGGTTTCTACTAACCATTTATTAAGGTACAAGTATCCAGCCTGTTCATCAGACCCTACCTACTCACAAGACAAGTACTTGCGAGAGAAGTAGAAATGTCACAGAGGTAGTATCAGAGCATGATTTTGAAGAACACACTATGTTCATGGATCATGACTAATCATTTGGTTGATTAGTGGTAGATGGTAGTGTAAGGATGACATTCTACTTTGATATCACTATCCCCTATCATATTATTGCCCTAGCGGAGATGAGCCTGAAGGATACTATCTTGCCATTGTGGCAGATGAACTTAGATTTGATAGGGACATGACCACAACAGAACAACATGAAGTAAAAGAAATTTTATGGTACTAGGGACAGATCATTGAAATTTAGGCTAGAGAGCTAACGGGGATTAAGAACCAACTTTGAGAATTGGAATTTCAAACTCAAGTGTTGCAATAACAGCTTACCAGGAGTACTACAAAAAAAGTACATTTAGAGTAAAAATTGAAGAATACAGACTCTAAAATCAAAACCTAATTCATTTACTTTTGGTGAAACAACATCATATTGAAGAAAAAAATGCAGCTGTAAATCAAAAAGATCAAGAGTTAGCAGTCCTACGAAGAACTTCAAGTTCTACGACGAGCCCCCCCACTCTAGTAATAGTAAGGGGGAAGACCCAGAAAAAGATGTTGGAGAAAACTCTGTAGCTTAACTATCTGCCTATATATATATATATATATCAAAAAAAAGGTCTTGTCACTAAGAGGGTCTAGGTTTAATCAATTTTGTTTTCTCGAATTAGACTTATATTCCATGAATGACCTTGATGTTTTGTACTATTTTGTACTGTGACCCCTTTTGCACTATATGACTATGTAAAACCTTTGCCAAACATATGAAATGTATGTTATCTTACTTGATGTTTTAGACACTATCACTAGCTTATTTTAAACAACATAATAATAATAATATGATTAATTTGTCAAAAATGAAAAAACACAAATGGAGAACCTATTGCTATGGCAGAATCTAAAATGAATCCTTCTTGAGATGAAGACACTAAAAATAATGAAGTCCTAAACTAAATAATTGATACTTGATGCCAAGTTTTATAAGTTTGTCAACAACATACCGAGAATGAACAACACAAAGAAAGGATTGAACATAAAATGCTAGATTATTTTTTGAGGTTTAATCCACCGAAGTTCATCAATGAACCTAATGATTAAAAAGTTGAAGCATGGATTGCCATTTACTTAAGATCCTTAGGGTTCTACATTGCGATGAGAAGCAACAAGTTGAGTATGTTGTCTTCCTTATGGAAGAAATAGCAAACAATTAGTGGAGACTGGTAGGACAACATTGGAAGAAAGACCAAATGCTTATGGGCTAATTTTATGAAAGAATTCATAGATAAGTTCATACAACAAGTGGTACAAGATGCTCGAGAAATAGAATTTATAGATCTAATTCAAGGAACTTCTAGTGTAGTTGAATATGAGGCAAAATTCACTCGACTTATATCATATGCACCTCGTATCATGAACAATGAGAAACTTAAGATCAAACACTTTATTCAATTTCTAAGACTTGAAATTCAATGTGTTTTGATGACTATAGATATTAAAGAATACACGAGGTCTGTAAGGGAAGCCTTTTAGTCATGGAGTCAAAAAACAAGGGATGACAAACAAATAACCAACAAGAACAACCTAAACAAGGCATCAGCTTCTAGGGGACATACCAATATATTTAACCATCCAAACAATAAAAGACCTCGATTTGAAAAGCCCATGCAACTTTGAAATACATAAAGTAGAGGGTGCAATTACTTCGGGCATCCAATTCACTCGAAAACAAATTACTGAAAAAAAAACCGAAAATTCTCGTTAATAATTTCCATGATAAAATTACCATTTTGCAATTCCTTGACAGTGACCTCATCCATGCCATAACATATTGTGCATTACATAAGAAACTCTAAAATACAAATTGATTAACTACTATCACTTGCATAAAAGATTCAAAATCTAGTACTGTTCGAACACCATTAAACACATCACCATGCATACCCCATATCTCTTTAAAGCTTTCGGCCCTAGCTTTCGTAAACATGATGATATGATTCTTTTGGAACAAAAATCCTTCTATGTGTAGGTGTAAATCATATTAAGGTTAAAAAATTTGAAACGCTATATTGACACTTGATTTTTGCTATATATCTACAATGCAAAACATTCTAAGCACTTCAAGAGTAAGATGACTTCGAATTTTTTTTTGGATTTTGGTAAAATAATAATGTATCCATAAAATTATGTGTGTGTCTACAGGTGGGCTGCCATAGGTGATATTAGAGCAAGTTGATCACTATGAACCTAATTTGAAACACACAGAGAGAGAGAGAGAGAGAGAGAGACTTTGCCACTTTAAACCGACTTACATGCGATATTTGAATACGTTGAATTTTTGATTGGTGAATAACTAATTTTGTAATTTAGTGTATTAATTTTGGTTTGACTAACTGCAGATATGGATCAAGGGAAAACTATATTGATCGAGAATTGTGACTCGTGTACTACCTATCAGGCAAAGATGTAGAAGTTACAAGAGGAGATTGCTAAATGACACTAGGTCATATTTGAACTACCCAAGTGATCAGATTAAATGAATGATACCATGGAGAATCAATCTCGACTGCTCAAAGGGAGGTCCAAAGAGTCACCAATATGTATAGAGCCTGTGTACAAGAGATAAGTGAACTCTTATAGGGCCTAACGGTTTACTTTCTTCCCACAACTCAAAACCTTTTAGCACAATTTGAGTATTTGACAAACAGGACAATCGAGTCAGCTGCCCAAACACAAGCATCCATGTAAGATTTGTTGTGAAATGACTTCAGAGAATGTAACGATGTTTTCTATCCAGTGGTTGCACCAGATCCAGGTCTTTATAATCCATACCAGTTGGTGACAGATAAGGACATATCACGTTATATAGTGGAGTCAAGCTCCACAGTACTGCCAGCTCTATTTACACTCGAGTGAGTTGTCGGGTGTGGGTCGATAGAGAATCTGATGGGGATAGGAATAAATACATGCAGAGCAGGTAGAAGTGTACCTGATGGTGGCCCGTCATAGACTATGTATATTTTGTGTATATAAGTTAATTAGACGAAACCTTAAAACTTAATTGTATTTTTGCTAAACATGCACAGCACTCAAACTATGGTAGCTTGTAATTTCGCGTGTACATAGGGCTTTACAGCTTGACATTTCTTTAATGAACCATGCATAAACTATGGAACATTGGACATGAATGAACATGTGGAATTTTTTTTCTTGCATATAGCATATGATCATTGACATATGAAATTTTAGATGTTATCGCATGAGAACATCACAAATATTTTTAAGAGAAGAGGTCAGCCACCTCAACGGGATACTAAACAACAAACCTTCAAACAAAGAGTACCAAATGTAGCGATTAATGAAGAAAACATCCCACCTATGGTCACTAATACTCTATAAACTGGGACCAACATGGAACCTGTCTTTTCTCTATTTTAGCAATTTATACAATTCTGCTAACAAAACATGACAGGCCCAAATCAAGGAAGCAATTCCACTACTTAGAAGACAAGGGTTTAGCCCAATTCCTCAAATTTAAACCACCCAAATTTCTTGGAGATACGAATGATCATAAAACAGAGTCATGGCTTCTGGAAGTGGGCAAGATATTCCAGGATCTTATACAGATGAACAAAAGATCAATTTTGCCACTTTCTTTCTAGAAGATACGGCTTACCACTAGTGGAGAATCATTGACAGGAATGGTTGGAGTAGAGCTTGAATAAAGCTGGAAAAAATTTGAAGCCGAATTTCAAGAAAAATTTATTCTACAAGCCATAAAATATGCCAGAGAATAGGAGTTTATGGATTTGACTTAGGCTTTTCGAAGCATCTCGAAATACGAGGCACAACTCCATTCAACCTCAAATTTCAACCATTTCTGTCTAGTGATTCTTCACCAGTAATGTACTGTGTCTTCCTGTAAGAAAGTCACATACTTGATCTTTTGTTCATTTGCATAGGATAAACACATGGAATATCTTATCTACTTCTAGAATCCAAGGCTCTACTTTACATCATTCATTTCTCCAAGAAACTTGGGTGGATTAAATTTGAGGAATTAGCTTAAATTCTTGTCTTCTAAAGCAGTAGAATTGCTTCCTTGATTTGGGGATATCATGTTTTGTTGGCAAAATTGCATGAATTGCTAGAATAGGGAAAAGACATGTTTCATGTTAGTCCCAGTTTTCATAGAATTAGTGGGTGGGGTTGGGATATTTTCTTTATTATTTGGTACGTTTGGTGCTGTTTGTTCGAATGTTCGTTGTTCAGTGTCCCATCAAGGTGGCCGACCACTTCTTTTAGAACTATTTGGAATGTTCTCATGCGATAGCATCTAAAATTTTATATGTCAATAATCATATGATATATGCAAGAAAACAAAATACTGAATATTTATTCATGTCTAATGTCAAAATATTAACATCACGTAATGCTCCATAGTCTATGCATTGTTCATTACAAAATATCAAACTGTGAAGCCCTATGCACATGCAAAATGACAACCTATCACAGTTTGAGTACGATGCACGTTCAGCAAAAATGCAATTAAGTTTTAAGTTTTTGTCTAGTTAACTTATATACAGAAAATATACACAGTCTACAATGGGCCACCATCGGGTATATTGTAATGATTCCTATTCCTATCGGATTCTTCGTCGACCTAAATCTGGAAACTCGTTCAACTGTAGGTGGAGCTGGTGGTATTATTGAGCTTAACTCTACCATATAAGGTGATATGTCCTCATCTATCACCAACTGGTGTGGATTATAAGAACCCAAATCTGGTGCAACCACTCGATAGAAAACATCGTTGTATCCTTCAAAGCCATTCCGCAACAATTCTCACACGAATGCCTGTGTTGGGCAGGTGACTCAGTTGTCCTATTCGTCAAATACTCAAATTGTGCAAAAAGGTTTTGAGTTGTGAGAACAAAATAAATCGTTGGGCCCTGTTAGCATTCACTTATGTCTTGTACACAGGTTTATACATATTGGTGACTCTTTGGAGCTTCGGGCAACCAAGATTCATTCTCCATAGTATCATTCATTAAAACTGATCATTAGGTGTAATTCAAATATGACCTGGTCTCATTTAGCAACTTCCCTTGTAACTTCTCTACCTAATAGGTAGCGTGCACACATCACAATCATCACAATCCTTGATCAATAGAGTCTTCCCTTTATCCATCTCTATAATCAGTCAAACAAAAATTAATATACGACATTGTGAATATACTAAATTATAAAATTGGTTGTTCACCAATCAAGAATTTAATATATCCAAATATTGCATAGTAACTCGGTTTAAAGTGCCAAAGTCTCTCTCTCTCTCTCTCTCTCTCTCTCTCTTGTTTTTTGGCATTACATCTATAGTGATCAACCTACTCTAATACCACCTACGACAGCCTACTCGTGGACACACACATAATTTTATGGATACATTATTATTTGACCAAAATCCAAAATAAAATTGAAAAAAAAAAAAATCAAAGTCATCATGCTCTTAAAGTACTTAGAATGTTTTATATTGTAGGTATATACCAAAAATCAAGTATCAATATGGCCTTTCAAACTTTTTAAGCTTAGTATGATTTGTACCTATGCACACAAGGATTTTTGTTCTAAAAGAATCATATCATCATGTTCTAGGAAGTTAGGGCCAAAAGCTTTAAAAAGATGTGGGGTGTGCATGTTGATGTGTTTAAAGGCATTCCAATAATACTATATTTGAATCTTTTATGTAAATGACAGTAATTAATCAATTTGTATTTTGAAAGTAGTGCACAATTTGTTATGGCATGAATGAGGTCATGGTCAAGGACTTGAAAAGTATGGTGTCCATAACTTCCATGATAAAATTACCATTATTTAATAACAACACAATGCTTTTGATAATCACTTCAAATTTATTTTAATGAGCCCATAGTAATCAAGCCAACCAACCAAAATAAGAATAGAGTTTGTAACTACATCAAGGTACAATCCAAGAGATACAAATTGTACTGATATCTTTTGATCTATTACATTCTTAATATAGTCCCAAGTCTTCCATCTTCATATATTATAGTTAAATTTTAGGTTCTTTCTCAAGGGTAACATCTAAAGTCTAAGGTCTTCAAAAGATGGCAAAGTCCTCTTTAGGAGCTAAATCCACACATTTGTAGATAAATGATAAGTCCACTGGCTTAGTGAATAATTAAAAAAAAATTAAATCTTTAGATGATACTTACCCAAGATCTTTGTTCTTGATAGATAGTAAAAAGTAGAATTTTTTTCCAAGAAATTAAATACATTTATTTTATTTCACGTCATGAAATAAATTCTCAATTCCAACCTTAAAACCCCTTATGTAATGACCTGGATCTAGAACATCCGTCTCTAAACCGGAATCGCCACACGTGGGGAGGGCTCTAAAAAAATTCTCAAGTACAAACTTTATACGTAACTTTTTTACAAAATGGTACTTATATTTTGCAGCCGTTCATTACAATCTTATTTTAACCTTTTCAAACAACAATTTTACAATACAAGTTCAAATAAACTACAATCTCGAAACATAACAATTGTCGTTAT
Organism: Handroanthus guayacan; assembly: GCA_014898755.1. Taxonomy (NCBI): domain Eukaryota; kingdom Viridiplantae; phylum Streptophyta; class Magnoliopsida; order Lamiales; family Bignoniaceae; genus Handroanthus; species Handroanthus guayacan. The sequence goes on from JACFYI010002273.1 coordinate 986,430, forward strand.
AGGTATATGACTATACCAACATAAAGCAAAGTCACAAGCTCCCAAGCCATGATAACCTCTGAAATTCATTTACCTATACATGGTAAGTACTAACGTAAGTCCACTGACTTAATAAGAACTACAACTAAGGATGGCAAGGCCAAGAGTCAATCAAACCAATGGATCCAGTAGTGAGCTAGGGAAAATTTATCAACAAGATATAAGATGAGATACAGTCATAGAATTTTGATAATCAAACAGCATCAAAAATTCGAGAGGAGAGCTCAATATCAAACATACAAGCGAATAAAATAGGCAAAACTAGTATTTAGTGGATCTGCCACCCTTATCACTCCCAATATCATATATAAACTCCTTATCTCTCTACAAATCCTTCCCTCGAGTGGTCACTCAGAGGGGGGCAACCTAAACAATCAATCATATAACACTGTCGACGTACCGCATATCATGGATTAATTCGTGAAAAATTCCTACTTTCAGGTTTCACTAAACTATCCAACAATTGGGAAACCTATCAAAGCTCCAACTGTCGGCTCGATGCTGTCTAGTGTCCCTCTTAAAGCTCCTGGGGCCCAACAATCAATCGATCAATAAGTTTCAATCAATCAATAACGATTGTCCAAGATAAATAATATGAAGCTTCAAACAATAATCAGACATAATTAATCAATTCAATTCAATGGGAAAAATCCCAACAATTGTCCGAATCAACGATACGAAGCTTCAAAACAATAATCGGACATAAGCATTCGATGATCAATGATTTGATTTAAATGGCGAAACCTTGCAAGAGACTGGCCAACAATTTAACACCACCTAGCATTCTTACTGGTGGTTTGCCCGTATTCAACAATCAACAGATCGATTAAGTGTTCGATTTCAAGCAACACGATAGTTTCAGGTGGTTATCTAACACAATTAACCAAGGAAATATTTGTGTGTATATTTGTGAGGATAATGAGTGTTGCAAGAGTAAAGTTAGTCTTGCATAAGCCCTCTTATTTATGAGAGAAGAAAAGAGCTTCTTTGAAATTTTTAAAAGCTCGAGGGCATGCCATGTGTCAAAAGGGGAATGAATCTTCCATTTCTCCCACAAGAACCAAGCTTGTTGAGGAAGAATGCTGCATAGTATAAGGTAGGAAAATCCCTCATTTTGTGGAGGGTTGGCCGGATTGAGGTGTGTAATATATATGTTGTGTATATATATTTGAAATCTTTGGTTTAGGTTAGAAAAGTTTTTGGCCTTAGTTTGGGCTAGGAACGTGAGTCAAGACAAACGGACATAGAGAATAAAAATGAACATAGTGATGATGACAATGATCAAGAGATCGAATAATCAATATGATAACAAATGTGGCAAAACAAATTATTTGGTTAATCTGTCGCCTTTATCATTCCTATACATATATAAACATAGCAAATCCATCCTTATCCCTCTAGTTCCTTTCATGAGTAGCCACTAAGAGGGGAACAGACTCATTTTACCAATAAGCATGGTCGACCGCATGCCATGTACTAGTTCCCTAGAAATACCTATCTCTAGGTGATCGTGGAACTCTCCAATAAATGAGAAACCTTGCCAGAGACAAACTGATGATTTAACACTGCCTAGCCGTCTCCTGGTGACTCCGAGCCCAGTAATATACACAAACACTTAAGTTCACAGGGGATTATAACATCAATCCATTCGATTTAAACAATATGTGATTAAAGACATATATCGGACATAATCATTTGATTTCAAGCCGTAGATCGCCCATATAAGATATCATTTTAAGCTCAAAACATCGAACAGAAGTGACCATGAACAAAGCAAAGTAAAACGAGCTTAAAACAAATGAGATTGAGCGCTTTAGCACCTGGTATGGGCACAGTTGCACCCAATAGCCAACAAGACTACTGCCTCGAGCATTGTCATGCCTAAGATTAGGTGCAGTCGCACTCAATGCTAATTTTCTTTTTTTTTTTTTTCAATTTAGAGAACAAAATTGGAAAGACACTTTAAGGCACTTTGATGATATTTTAGTCCATGGATATCAAGGAAAAAGAATCAAGATCAAGTCCATGTCCAAGTTTCATACATTATCAAGATGTTGGCAGGATATTCAACCAAACGATCAAAGGAATCATCATCAAGATCATCAAGCCAAGCTAGGTTTTTCCATAATCATCTTACCTCAAAGATTTCCAAAACCTTCAAAAGCCCTTCAAGTTAACCTATTTATTCAAATACTAAGAACTTTTTAGTCACCATGTTTTCAGTAGTCATAATCTTCTTTCATATCCTTATATCCTAGGGTTTCTAAGAGATTTAAAGTTTTAAACTTACCTATGATGTAGCTCTAATACAGAGTTTTCAAAATCTTTCCCCTTAACTCTGTTATTAGGAGTGTTTGAATAGTTTTCTTGGATAAAACTTTGTAGTAGAGAAGGAAGAATAAAGAAAGGATAAAGATAGCTTTTGGAAGTCTTTTCTTCATGTGTTTTGAGAAATGAGGAAAAAGTTGGCAAAAGTGTAAAGAATTGATGTATAAGAAGACAACTTATTTGTTGATAAAATTTAGGTCCATTTTGCAAATATAGGAAATCTTGGGATATGTTGATGTGTCAAGAATTTTTTGAGATTTCTCTTTATTCTTGTTAGAGTAGTACTCTGTGGCCAATAGGTTTTTGGCTTGTAAAACTGCTCATGTATAAATGATAATGTGAATAAAATGGATATCTTCTTCATATTATCTAATATTGTCTTATTAACAATGAATATGGAAGAAGTCCTCTAAATCGCATAAGGCTACGAGGTTAGGTTAGGCATATGATGGTGATCATGAAATTAGTCTCTGGGAGCCTTGATCTTAAAATTTTCAAATCATAGAATCTTTGACACGAGGACATCATAGATTCGGATAGACTTGCACTAACAATGCATAATTCAAGGAGTTGAGTTATTGCCCCGTTTCATAGGCGATCGGTGTAGTGGATATCGGTGCTTATTGGAGAACAAGTTCACTAAAGACCCAACATAGAGAAATTCATGAGCTAGTCGTAGTGGCATTCGATGATGGAATACTCTCTATCTTACGATAGTGCATGTAAATACTCCTTAGACTTAAGGGACTATGGTAACCTTATGGTGGGTCCTTATTTTTTTATGTATGTCTCGATCACTTTCGAACGGGTCGCTGAGATGCACATTGGGGATAAGCTATTTACGCATAGAGATTTGTAAGGTCCAAGAAAGGATCCATTTTCTTGTTTTGATGAACGAGTAGATCTTCTATGTTTTCTATAATGATTTGATCCAAGAAAATCTTTGCGCACAGTAATGTGAATTTGGAAAGGAATTTCCAAAGTCAACTTCACAAACGAATAGATCATTAAGAATAGAGGCATAGTTATTGGGCTAATAATGGCACAAAAAATATCTTAACTTTAGGCCGCAATCCTGAGATAGAAAACGGAAGAACCGTATTTGCACGATATGCGTAAGTAGGTAAAGTTCACACTATAATTAATTCATCAATAGATTGGGCTCCATAGGCTTGTGATTGGACATCGATCATAGAGATTGGGTACTTCTGAATTAATAGAGATTAATTCTACAAGTGATTAATTAAAATGTTTAATTAATCGTAAATCGTAAAATTATGATCCCATGTCTAATTAATTTATGAATCTAATGGATCACATGCATTTCTTGATTAAGCCATGATATGAATTTAATGGAGATTTTTTAATTGAATTAGGGAAAATCACCTAAATTAGATTTGGGTAAAAGAAGAGGAATTTTGACTAAAAGTCAAAATATTTAATCTAAATCAAAGTGGGTCTTCTTGGATAGACTAATTTGGAATCAAATTATTCTAATTAAATTAATTGTTAATTTAATTCAATTAATTTCAATAGTTAAATTTAATTAGTCTAAAAAGAACCAGCATAAATAGGAGGTAATTTAAAAAATGCAAATAATTTATTGGAGGCCTTGGGATACTTTAATTAATTGTTAATTAAAATGCCAAATAGATATATCCAACCTAGATGCCAAGTAGGCTGCAAAGTGGGCTAATGATATCTGAATAGAAGAATCTAGATTCTTCCATCCATAATATTTAGTCACATAAGCATGCCAAGTAGGATATAAACGGTCTTCCACCTCCACACTTTGCACACTTTAACTACCACTTCCAAAAGGAAAATTGCAGCTGCAATTTAGATCAAAAAAGTTCCCTCCGAACCTCCATTATCTTCTTCCTCTTCCTCCATTAAAGTGCACTTTTAGTTTCTTTTCTAACCAAAAACTAAAGAGGCAATTCAAAAAGGAAGTGTAGATCAACATTAGATATGTAAATCCATATTTGATTGAAGAATCAAAGTTGAAGTTTTCATTCGCGGTAGCTTTTAGCATTCACACTCATTGGAGGGGAAGGATTCGGCCATTACATCTTTGAAGATTGGTGAAGATTTATCAAATTTTGAAGTGGATCTATCAAGCTTTGTGTGGATCTATTTTGATCAAGGAAGAAAGCTAACTTTAGTTTGAAGAAAGGAGGATTTAGCAAAGCTAAACTTTGATTGGATCAAGGTGATTCTTACCTCCTCTAATCTAAAATCTATGCTCATATAAAGATCCTAAAATGACTTAGGCTTTTATACATGTTGATGAATGGATTATTATGTTTATTCTGCTGTGTTTTCTGATTGATTTACACCTACCCTTCACCTTCACTATATCACTCAACAAATTTTACATGCATGCTTCATGCATTTAAAAAAAAAAATACTAATAAAACTCTTAAATTTTCAAAAGAGCAATAAGAGAAGTTTTCGGCCCCCAACCAACTCATTTCCTTGGTACACAAACCTTCTTCTAAACACGATTGATGGCAAGAATAATTGCGTACCCTTGTTCAGCTGGTGAAAGTAACCCTGAAACTGTCCTTGCATGTATAATCGGGCACACACCCTTCTTCTTTTCTTTCCTTTTTTTCTCTTCTTTTTGCATCTAACTTTGCCAAGCACTATATAAATCAAATTTTTCCCAACGAAAACACACAAAAAGCATCAAATTCTTGTTGAAGCATACCTTTCTTCTTTTTCTGGGCTAAGCTCAGCTAAAAGCCAAGAACTCACATCCTTACTATTCCTTCTTCTCCCTCAAACCAAGATTCCAAATTTTTGCACCCCATCTTAATCAAACAAGTTGCTCCATAAGCTGCAAATTTTTTGTTACCACCGAAGCCGAACCACTTCACACATCAGTGTGCTCGATCATACATGCAAGGCCAGTTTAAGGGTTACCTTGGCCAGTTGAACACGGCTACATAATTATTTTTGCCATGGATCGTGTTTTGAAGAAGATTTGTGTACCAAGGAGATGAGTTCGTTGGGGGCCAAAAAATTCTCTTATTGCTCTTTTGAAAGTTTAGGAAATTTATTAGAATTTTTTTTTTTTTTTTTTAAATCACGAAGCACGCATGTGAAATTTGTTGAATGATATGGAATCTTCACTATGTCTTTTTTGTGTTTTAATGTAATGATTAAAATAGTAATTAGGTGGGAACAATTTGAACTTGAACTCCTCGAGTTGATAAGGTGAGTAATTTATAGGAATTATAATCTTGATTCCAGAAATTAAAAAAAAAAAAGAAAAGAAAAGAAATTTAATATCTCAAGTAGCAACGATGTCATCTCGTATACCTTCTCATAGGTATGATGATAGGAGTCACGATAATTCTAGTGGACGACATAATAGACATTACTATTATTCATCCTTTAGCACTAATAGTGGATATCATGATCATGTGTCTTCTTAGGGGATTGAATCATATCAAGGACGTGGCCATGAATCTTCTAGTAATAGTTCAAGTAGTGCTGGATATAGAGGGTTTGGATACTATCACATAGGTGATGAGTCATTCTCATACAGACAACTATCATATAATGCAATCCCTTTGCATTCTATTGGTTCTGATTCATCTGCCCAATATACAGACCTTCCACATAAACATTTTGGTTCATATTATCGATTACATCTCAAGTTGAATATCACTTTTCTAGTTAATTTAATAGTCCTTTTAGGACATATAGTAATGATTTTATACCCCCACGTCATTCCACTTGGTATCAGATATAATTTAAGTAATTTTTTGTCTTGTCAAGTTGGTATTCATTATGTTGACAATAGTTTCTTTCAGATACTTGTGTAATTTTTTTAAATGAAAAATTGATATGTGATATCTTTACAAAGGTTATCAAATTATATTAGTTTACGGTATTTAAAATTATATTAATTACTAATATAGGAACTAATAGACGTTTTTACATGTTCTAATATTTTTCAAATTTTTTTTTTGAATTTTTTTTATATTTTAAGCAAAAAATGTGTGGATTGGCTGCGTCCGTTCCGCGATAATGCAATGGAATTGGAACGGTGGTGGCCATTCCAGCGAACCATGCTGGATTTATGTTCTGTGGTTAATGTTTTCCGCTACCATGTTCTCTAAGTTATATGCAAATTTCACACCTGGAAGTTGTGGTTTCTGATGTTTTTATCCTTTAAAAAAAAGCATATGACTCATTCTTGTTCGATCTCTTTGCGACTAGTTTTTAGAATAGGATCCTTATAAATAGACTAGTATAAAATTATCCCTTGTATTTAAGCCACATCAACTGTTATCTTTATATTGGAATTTAGCAAAGAAAAAGTGAAAATGACATTAGTTTGTAAAAGACTTTGAATTGAGCTTAAAAACAAATCTATTATAAAAAGGAAGTCAATAGAAAAGCTAAAACAAAGCGTGAGCTCAAATCCTACTCCGAAAGGGAAAAAAAATGAGGGTTGTTTACTAGATCGAAGAAATCCTAAATCTGTGGAAGTAGTTCCCTGAATTCTATAAAATTTGTTCCGTTGTTGTGCAACAACAGGAATAACATGCTTGTCCAATCACACAACACATGTATCTGCCGAGGACTGGCTTAAAATATTATTGTATGAGTAAATATCACTAATGGCTCGCAATATTTTTATTTTTCTCACTATAGCTCCTCATGTTAAATTTTTTACATTAGGTTTCCTAAACTGATAAATTTATAACACTTTATTCCCTTGATCAACTTTCCAGTCAAGTTTTGCTAGAAAAAAGAACCATATCAACGTCACCCATAATTTAAAAAGTGCAAAATTGCGATTTGTGCAAGGAGGAGAAAAGGAGAGAAACCAAAACAAGAGACCTTACAAAAAACAAAAAATATAAACGTTATTTGTTAGGATGATACTCACGTTAGTGATTAGTAAGGTCTTTTGTTTAAATATTTTCTTTTTTCTATATTCATTATCTAAATAATTTTTTTTTTCCTTTACAAATGATGGATGATGCTGTTGCGCGTCATTTTTTTCACGAAAAGTAATCAAAAAGTTGATCAAAGGATCGAAGTTATACTAATCTATTAGTTTAGGGACCCTATGGCAAAAAATGGAACATGAGGAATAAATTGAAAAAAAAAATGAAAATAATAAGGACTGACATTTGCACTTACTATATTTAATTTAACACCTTTTCCTGGTCGTGCAAAAGGAATAAGCTTGATCACTCTCCGTTAATATACATTATTTGTTCTTACTCATCTGATTAAAAAGCAAAGGAGTATATATGTGTGCATAAAAACTTGATAGAGTAATTACATTTTACTATCTTCGGAGATTAGAAGATTAATAGCGACTATTCTCATGGTTCAAAATTACAAATTAATACCCATAAGTTTATGAAATTTCCAAATCATCCATTTTATTGGAGTTTTTGACCAAGAAGTGTTAGATAACCATTTTGATCAGTCATATTCCATTAAGGCAGTGGACAGTAATTTTATAATCTCCTAAATTAGTGAAATTTAATTATCTCAGATAAAAACCCTCATCCTTTTGTAGTTACTTCCCAAAAAATTCAAATTTAGTTGTAATTGTTAAAGATAATTTGTTTAAAAGGTATATTAAAAGTAATTTCTAAATAATTTTTATGTTAGTTTCTTTAAAAAGAATTACACTAAATTACAGAAAAAACTACACAAAATTATTTTAAAAAATTAATTTAGAAAATAATATGTTTCATTAAATTCAAAAAATCTACAATTAAATACGTTGAAGGAATATGATTTTAGAGAAAACTTCTCTAAAAAATCTCACAATTCCAAATAAAATCCTAGTCTCTAAAATTACAATGGCTAAGCAAAGGTGTAAATCTAGAAGTTCTCTTGAAAAAAAAATTAAGAATAATAATAATTTGTTAATGTCATCATCTTCCGTTAAAAAAAATAAAAAAGAAAATTATATAATTTGATAATTTTGTAAACTTGTGGTAATTCATTTTTAATTTTCAGATCACGAGGATAGTAGTGGGTAATTTCCTAATTTTCTAGAGTTGTAAAATGTAATTAACCCAAATTGATATATATAAATACAAGTATTGCAAGATCCCTTTTTCTCGTCATAAAAATAAACAGACGTGAGTGACAAATATACAGATTTAGCTATCAAGGATCCATGAGGCACATACACATGCGTCTAGCAAATTCATCTCTGCAAACTATAACGAGGGCTGGTTGCTCAGTCCTCGTAAACAATACTTTAATGTTTTATTTCTCTTCTTCATTCCAAATCCTTCTCTGCTACTTCCCACTGACTAATGAATGCTTTTGTAGGACTCTAGATGTAAGAATGAAATAATGAGTGATGGGTAACGGACTTGACTAATCAAGTGCTGCTTTGTTTCTTCGGCCCATGGGCTTAGGTAGGCCGTCAAAGATAGGTATGGCTGCGGACGAAAGAGCTTGAAAATCTGGTCTCAAACTCCACTTGGATGCCGGCCATATCGATGACAATGGGCCGTTATCTGAGTCCTGCAAACTTGATGTACTTGATGACTTCCGCACTCCATTGACGTTGTCAGTCAAAAAAGAATCTCCTAAACTTATGGGTAACGGTCCACCTGATTCACCATCGGCTCCTGCTGGGACAGTTCGGCTGGCTGACTTGGGCCTAAGAGCCAAACCTTTGCCTGTAATTGCTGAAATGGCGCTGCTACTGCTGTTTTCGTCCTTCAGAAGCTTTTCTGGGGGGGAAGATGTAAAATCAGCCTCAGATTTTTGAGGCCTTCCCAGCAGCTTGTCAATCCATTTACCCGAGCTACCATTTTCACCTTCTCGAGACAAAAGGGGATCAAGCAGACTACCATTCACCGACATTAAACCATTAGCAACACTTTTTGATTTTCTATGATGGCCCAGTGGTGGGTTAGATTGAGGTGAAGATGTCGAATATGGCCCATCCTCTAGATAATGAGCTCCTCCATTCCTGTATAACGACATGTCAAAACTTTCTGTTCCAGCTTTTCCATCTGCTTGTTTAAGACCATAATAACCTTGTAAGTTGTTCATGGCAGGAGAGACTTTCCGCTCTGAAGAAGATTTTAATTTTAGTGACTGAAATGAATCAAATAAATCAGAATGCCTACGGTTGGATGGGTTGTGCTCAGAGCTGCTTGGCCTGCAAAGTGATATTACAATGAGTCACTTCATAAACCTCTTGATTTTTTGTTATCATACCTATTTTGTCAGGTAGGTGAATGCACACATTGATAGGCAGAATCAGGACACTAAAATATAGCCTCTCTGAACTCAGAAATGACATACTAAACTAGGAAGTAGGCACAGCTTCAATAAATAATGATGTGAAATCAAAAACCAATTCTGTCTACCTTTTCTGAAAAAATTAACAGAAGTTTTCTTCAATTAGAATTCTTTATTACTTCCCAAAGTCATGTTTATTTTTCAACGATTTACACAGTTCAATAAATGATAGTATAAAATTTGCAGAAATATGCCCAAGATGTCAACATCAGTGTCCAGATTATAAGACATTATGAGAAACTGATGAGCAATCTCTGATTGACACTCAATTCAAATAAAATGTAAAAGATAGTTACCAATTGCAATAACAAACTTTATTAAAATTTGGCAAAACTAACTCCCTGCAACTACTGAATAATTTCCAGAAGTTATACGCACCAAATCAAGAGTAGTGGCACGCCAAATAGTAACAAATTCCACAAAATCCTCAAATGCTCAAACGACAAAAAACAAGATAGGAAAGACACCTCAAAAGAAGACAGCTGCAATGTAGTGGATAAATAACCCACACTGACTCATTAACATAAAACAATTAATTGACTTGGTTCAAATGAGTAAATCTTTTTTTTCAGAAAAAAAAAAAAAAAAAAAAGAGAGAGAGAGAGAGGGAGAGAGACAGAGAAGAAAAGAACGCAGTAATGCTTGAATGTTCTAATGCGAAGCTATTATTTACTTCCAAGAATTGAGTTATAGTTGTGTCAAGGAGTTGGTTGATGTGTAACTGACCTTTAAATGTTTGACCTTGAACCACACTTTTGTTAATTACAACACCAATTGTCCCAAGCTAACTATTCATAATGGGCATAATAGATTCAAGTAATTCTAAATAATATAATTATCTAAGAGAGATGTTAGTCCAAAGATGCAATAGGTCATCTAGGATGTCCCATTTTGCTTACTATTTTGGAAGCATGCAATCCTCTCTTAGCATTTTCAACAAATACAGAGGGTGGGGAAACAACAAAAGTAGATTACATCTCCAAACTAAGTGCGCTAATCATTTTCAAATGGCACCTGACTACGCTCAATTCTTACACAAAAGGAGATACTGGGACACGACAAAACTACATTAGATCTCCAAAGTAGGTTTCCAACTGCGAAAACAAGGCTTCTTGTATAGGTTCAGTACCGGCATCAGAAACAAAAAGGCCCGATGATGTTAATTCATTCCAAGAAGATTAAGTAAAGGAAACCTACTAACTCGTTTCCTGATTTTGTCAAACTATTCATTCCCATAACGTAAAGGAGATAATTGAATTGCAATGATTCTTAGAGCCTAGTTGCCAAAAGGGACAAGACGGGGTATCAGAAATACAATGATCCTAATAAATTTAACCACCAGCAGAAAGTATGCTTTTTTTGATAAATAACCTTTTGTTAAAAGTATTCTATTTGCCACTGAAAATATGGAAGAGAGAACAGAGAACATATGAAGTATAGTACAAATAAGAATGGTGCCCAAGTACCGGTGAGGAGTGTCATGACCATTGCACAAGCTGGGAGAAGGGGGATGCCTCCCTGGTAAGGGTATCTGAAGTGTCTTCAGGGCAAACATTTGAAGATCAGTCACCAAGCCATTTAACCTCTTTATATCTGCCACCTATCTCCATCCCATAATCAATATACAAAAATAAATCAGTTCTCTCACAACTTCAGCATTATAAGGAAAAGGCACGCAGTTTTATTAGACCCCATATTCAGTGCAGAATCAGCAAAATAACCAAGCAATGTTCGACCACAATAGTGAAACAAATCAATGCTATGACTCTCAGTTCAATGATTATTTCCTCTTGCTAATTTTTAGAACCTTCTTAATTAACAAATTTGAGAAAAAGCCAACTCTGTCAAACAATAACTGAAGAATAAAGTAGTAGATATTAACCTGCAAAATGTAAAAAGGAAAACCGAATAATAAACTTACAGAAGTAATAAAGAAGACTATTGTCACTATATCCTTAGCTAGACAGAAGTAAACGAAAATCAAGTACCATAAATACGGAATTGAAAACACAAAAGCAAACATGAACATGGCCGCTAGTATAACGCCTGAATTACAAAGGAATCACAAAAGGTGGAACAGAAACAAAGAATTATTAGCTCGACGGTGAAAATATGTGAAATAATATGTACCTCAACGCCGTATTTGATGGCGACGCCGGCTAGGGTATCGAATTTGGACACGGTGTGTAGTATGTAGTTCGCTCCACCGTTAGGGCCTACGCTGACGCCGGCGGACGTCGTACATGAAACCGGCAGTGATCTCGACGGCGAAGATGATCCCACCATTCCTCTGTATACAGAATCCATCTCGCCATTACCGTCATCCATCCTCCTCTCCTTTCCTGTCCCCAAAACAAAGAGAAAATCGAAGACCCCAGATCAACGGAAAAATTCCATGAATTTGTCAATATGAATATTACTTTTTCTAGTTGGGTTAAAAAAGGCTACAGATCTGAGAGGGGCTGTTGCTCCCACGCTCCTCTTCTCTCCCTACATATAAGCCCATATATATATACATATATATATATATACGTGTGTGTGTGTGTCTATACATATTTCTGGTGATTTTTTGCATCGCCTTTCTTCTTTTTAGTATAATAATGGGGAAAAAGTAATAATTTTGTATTTTAGGGTACTCATAAAATAAAATAAAATAATTACAAAATAAAAAATAAAAAAAAAAGATTACATTTTCTTTTTGGATTTCAATTAGTAGGGAGTAATGATTGCTGCACATGAATTATTTTCCGAGTATTATTATTTTTATCAAATACTCTTTTGTAATTTATTGTAAATTTGAATTACTTACCTAAGGGTAAAATTTTGGTTGTCTTCTTCGAAAAACAATTACAATATTAAATCATATCAACAGTAAAGTTTTTATTATCTTTTTCAAAAAATAATTACAACATTAAATCAATATCAACAGTAAAATTTTGATTGTCTTTTTGAGAGGTGATTGGAACATTGTTAACATAGTATATTCATGTATCTAATCAAATATTTTTAGTCCTTACTAATTTGTGATTCCTAAATTAAGGATATAAACTTTTCAATGTGTATTTTCTTTAAAAAATTATAATATTAGGAATATTATTAAAATTTCATCATCATATACTAATAAATCTTAGGAAGAAGTAGTATTAGTGATGGAAGAAATAATGGGGGATACACCCTCATATTACAAAATATAAGATATTAAAGTTTCTAAAAGAGTTACAAAATAATATAATCCACTTGTATAGCATCGACGGAAGAGCTCCTATATGAATTTATTGATACGTAGTAATAATAATAATAATAATAATAATAATAATAATGAATCATAAAAAATTATATGGATAGTTACCTCAACACTTTGAGATTTTGTCTGATGACGAAAACACCCCTAAAATGCCAAAAATTTCAATGAATCTCTTTGATAAAATTTCATTCAATTTGTCACACTTCCAAGGATTTTAATCGTAATGTATAATTGACGTTATTGTAAATTTACAAATCATAAAAGAACATTGTTTTAATTAAAAAAAAAAAAAATTAGATCAAGCTTTAATGGGTGATGAGGCAATTATTCCTAAAATATATTCTTCCAATGTCCTCATCCTCTTTTCCCGAGAGAAGAATTAAAATTAGGATTAATTACATTTCACTACCATTTGAAATTGTAAAATTATCAACCACTACTTTTGTGATTTGAAAATTATAAATTAGTCCGTATAAGTTTATAAAATTACCAAGTCGTCCATTTCGTTAGATTTTTTGACAAAAAACTAATGGCGTTCTCTAATTTTAGTCTCTAAAATCACAACAGCTAAGTATAGAGGCATGATGTGTACTTAGTGCAATGAAAAAATTGGAGAATATCAATAGTTTTCGATCAAAAAATTTAACGAAATGATTGATTTGATAATTTTGAAAACTTATAGGAGTTAATTATAATTTTCAAACAATGAGAATAGTAGTTGGTAATTTTACAATCTCAAATAATAGTAAAATGTAATTAACCCTTAAAATTATTTAAGTACGTATAAATGAACAACTACCTTGGTATGGAAATTGAAATACCACTGTATAAACACTTTTGCAAAAGAACAAATATCATTATTCAGGTAGGTTTATGCCAAGAACTTCACCTACATCATGATAGAACTCTTTCCTTCCTTTTGTTTTTTTATATAGTTTTCCATTGTAATTTTTTATTTGTTGGATAAAGAAAATGAGAGAAAAGTGGAATGCACTAAAGTTCTTTTAAAATAACAACGTATGTATAGAAAAAATTATAAAGTGCACCAGAATAAATAATTAATATTTAAAGAATAAGCCTGAAAAGAATATAAAAATTATCCTTAAAAAAAAGAAGAATATAAAGATTAGAAATACAGCAAAGTCAACAAGTTGATATTTAAATATAAAAAAATAAATAAATAAAAAACGAAGAACACTGTGTGTGTCTGTGTGTCTGTGTGTGAGAGAGAGAGAGAGAGAGAGAGGTAATGGCGTTTGGCCCTTTGGCTTATAAGCCCCCACCGACAGCTTCCGCGTCTCCTTTTTTTGATAAGTACTTTAATATAGGGGTGGGAATCGGG
>JACFYI010002273.1:1019632-1042122 GCA_014898755.1 Handroanthus guayacan
TTCGACAAAACGACGATTCAAGAATTTTATTTTGGGAATTCTCGGGTGTTACACGAACTACCCGACAAACAGGGATTTCGAGGGTCCTAGTCAACAATCTGATATTGTCCAAGTTCGATCCCCAAGAAACTCCCTGGGGCCCATATTCATTCATTCGTATGGCTTAGAAAAGAAACGGACATTCAATAACCAATAAGCCGGTCATGGCATTACATATATGGCAAACAATAACAAATGGCATTTCAATTAGGCCAATCGTACTCAATCGATCAATTGTTTTAGAAATTGGACTATGGACTAGGGAGATTATGTTTTAAAACTTTGTATTACGTTAAAATGGTTGGATATGGACTCAAGATATCAAGAAATAGAATTTTAAAACTCAAAATATCAATTTTGGACCGAGACTGGGCGCTTGAGTACGCAAATGGGCACTCGAGCACTCAAAACACAAAATTTGGGTCGAAGCTGGGCGCTTAAGCGCCGGTGAACAGTAATTTCTGCACCAAGTGGGCGTTGGAGCGCCCAGATGCGCGCGCTTAAGCGCTCACTCTCGGGTTAAAATCTAATTTTTCGTCTTTTGATTTTCTTTGAATTTTTGATCTAAAAATACATTTTTGAAATTCTTATATACTTAAAAATATTTATATAACATCATTTCGGATTTTGGTTTTGAAAATTTTTGAAAGATCGTTTCAACATCCAATCCTACGGTTTTGTCCATATCTTTTGTTTCTAATCAAATTTTTAGTTCGTTTCTCCTCTGAGTCCATGGTCCAACATTCAAGTTCAATCCTAAGCATCGGTATATAGTTCGAGATGGTACAATAAGCTTTGGATTGATTCATATTCAAGAGTTGAGCATGGAATAGCAAGAATAGCAACAATAATCACAAGTTCACATGCTCATAGAACATCATGTATTCAATAACTCAAAGCATGCTCGATTAATCAATGGAAAGCTGGAAACATATGCTCATGGAGAGGAGAATAAGCTATAAATCTTACCTCTTATCGCTTAAATCCGAAATGTGGTCAATCCAACCTTATAATCACACCTATAACCACATTTATACATTCATATCAAACACTATGATATATGCCACTTATCTAATCTTAAACCACAAGCATAGGGTTACTTACCAAGTATAGGATGAGAGCTCACTTCCACAAGAATCCCCCTTAGCAAAATCGGTTTTTGGCTAGATGAAGAGATCAGGTTTTGAGCTTAAAAAAATGCAAGAGTTGGAAGATGAAAGTGTTGTTTTTCAGCAGATTCTTGGAGTCCAATGGTGGTCTATTTATAGATAGATTTTGGGGCCAAATTGAGAAAACCAAAGATCTTAGACCCCGCTAGACAATTTCCAACTATTAGGGGGGTAGTATAAGGTGGCTTGACACCTTAGAATGGATGGATGGATGGATGGAAATCTATCCATCATTCTGCTGATCCAGCTGGGGTCGCGGCTGGCTCTTGGATTTTCAGATTTCCTTTTCTTTTCTTCTTCAATTTTGAGCTCTAATTTGGTCAACAATTGTGGCTATGTATTGGGTTGGGTCTTGGCTTATATTGGGCTTGTTTTATGAGCCAATTGGACTTATTTTTTGGGTCGAGTCGTGACGTGGAATTGAAACGTATTGGTTTGAAATATTTTTGAATATGTAAAATGTGTTTTGGTTTTAAAACGAAGCTCGATTTTAAAATCAAATTAGTTTTTGACAAAGCGATAATTCAAGAGTTTTATTTAGGGAATTGTCGAGTGTTACAAAGGCCATGTATGCATGGTAACGCATATGTAATAGATAGGATTTATTCATTTAATTACTCACCTTAAATCACTAAGTAATACACTAATGGCTCTAGGTATATTATTTAGTTAATGCTCATAATGATCCACCCTAGGTGCATGCTAGGTTATTTTATTTACTTATTTATAATTATTATGCTTGTGATGTATTGCGATGCATGCTTAGGATAGATAACTTAAATAAGAGTAAATAAAACATTGATGAGATCTTGGCTATTTTTGAAATAAATCCCTCACTTAGAATGTTTAAGTATTTTTTGCAAGAAAAAATTTATTAAGTTTTAATGGACAAATTAAATAAGATTTAATATTCCACGCCTTCCATCAATAAGTAGTGATAGGAGATGCTACCTGGTGGACATGTTGGCTACGTCTCATGGGACATGCCTATTTGGAAAGCTATGATAACTACTTCAAGCATGCGATGCTTTTTTAATTAGTTCAATTGTGACATTGGCTACGTCTCGTGGGATGTTCATAATGGAGTTAATTGTAAAGAAGAATTGGTGGGTCAAACTTAACATCAAATCGTATAGATGGCTACGTCTTGCGGGTGTATACGAAAGATGAGGCAAAATAATTTAGGGGTTGTATAATTGATGCAATTGGTAAAGTAAGTTACCTACCAAAAGAGTTATTTGTAGATGGCTACGTCTTATGGGTCTGTAAATAATTCTTAGGGCCCTAAAACCCATTAGGAAATATGATTTCCCGAATTTTATGAGAGGGCATAAATTTGAAGAAAATAGTGGGAGATAATTTATGATACAAGATCATATGATGTTTTAAAATATTGCACAAATAAATACTTATATTCTCTTCTTCGCTTTTGTAGATTTTTGAAATCAACAATTTCAAATGGCTAAATATTCACTCTCCGTAATTTTGGAAGTTAATAAACTCACCGGTCCTAACTATGGTGATTGGCTACGAAATTTAAAAATTGTGCTTGATTCTGAGAAAAGGACTTATGTTTTGACACAAAGTCCTCCGGGCACTATCCGCAATGATGCAACGGAGGACATGTGAAAAATCGTCAATTGTTGGCGGGAAGATGACCTTCAAACCCGATATCTAATGTTAGCATCAATGTCAAGTGAGTTTAAAAAATCTCATGAACACATGAAGCATGCTAGTGAGATATACATGCACTTGGAGGAGTTATACTAGGTGCAAATATGTTATTAACGTTATAACACCTCCAAGAAATTATTTAGGGCATGAATGGTTGGAGGATCAAGTATTCACGAGCATAGTTTGAAAATGATTTCTTTAATTAAAAAGCTCGAGAAACTTGATGTCATCATGCATAATGATCTTTACATAAACTTGATCCTTTAATCATTGCCAAGCTCATTTGATCAATTCGTCATGAATTTCAACATGAGTAAACTCGATGTAACGGTTAACGAGTTAGTTAATATGCTTGCCATGGCCGAGTTTACTATGAAGAAAGACAAGACGGTATTGGTAGCTTCAACTTTTAAGGCCCATAAGTGCAAGACGGGGAAAAAGAAGAAGAAAAGTTCTTTTTCCAAAGGAAAACAAATTCCAAAACCATCGGGTGGAATCAAGAAGAAAGCCAACAATAAAGAGGATAAATGCTTTTATTGTGGAGAGATTGGACATTGAAAGAGGAGCTGTAAGAAGTATTTGGATTCTTTGAAAAATGGTATGTTTTTTGTTCAAGTTAACCTTTAGATTAACAACGATACATGGGTATTTGATACCGCATGTGGTTCTCACCTTTGCAAGTCGTTGTAGGAGATGCAGATGCCAAAAATGCTAAGTAAAGGAGATGTGATCCTTAGGATAGGAAACGGTGTAAGAGTTGACGCCGAAACCTCAGGCCTAGTTACTTTAGCATGTAATAATCAAAAGTTAGAATTAAATAATTGTCTCTTTGTACCGTCTTTATTGAAGAACATCATTTCTATCCCTGTGTTGGAAAAATTATGAATTTTCTAACAAGAATGAAAAGTATTTTCTTTCTAAAGATGGTTCTTTAATTGTTACTGGTACATTGACAAATGGGCTTTACACCCTAGATTCTAACTATACATTATTACAAATTCAATAAGAGAATAAAAGAAAATTGGATGACCATAACGAAGCATACTTGTGGCATACTAGACTTGGGCACATTTCCAAAAATAGGATAAGTAGGTTGGTTGCCTCAGGGTCAGTTTCTATAAGTAACATTGATGAGTTACCGACTTGCGAGTCTTGTTTGAAGGAAAAAATGACTAAGTCACCATTTGTTGAACAACCAGAGCGTGCCACTAAATCTCTAAAACTAGTTCATATGGATGTATGTGGGCCACTAAGAGTTAGTGTCCGAGGTGGTTAGAATTACTTCATTATGTTTAAAGATGATTATACATGATTTGGGCGGGTGTTTCTCATGAAGCACAAGTCCCAAACTTTTGAAATGTTCATAGTGTATAAGAATGACGAAAAACAACTTGAAATAAGTATAAAAACTCTTCAATCCGGTCGAGGAGGTGAATACTTGAGTGACGAGTTTCTTGGTTATCTAGAAAAGAATAGGATTCTCTCACAGTGGATTTCTCCTGCTATACCATAGTTGAATGGTGTGGCGAAACATAGAAACCACACCTTGTTGGATATGGTACGATCTATAATGAGTTTTACAAATCTTCCTCTTTCATTTTGGGGCTATGCCCTCGAAACAATAGCGAAGTTACTTAATACAGTACCTTCTAAGCTGGTACCCAAAACACCACGTGAGATGTGGTATAACAAAGCACCCTCATATTCTTATCTAAAAGTATGGGGGTCTCCTGCTTATGTCAAGAGAGTAGTGGGACATAAGTTGGATGCTAGATTCACTTTGTACAGATCTGTGAGTTACCCCAGAGAGTCTGCGAGTTATTATTTCTATGATCCTGCGGAACAAAAGGTATTTATTTCAAAAAACGCTACCTTCTCGGAGAAGGAATTTCAATTAGATAGAAAAGACAAAATTGTGAAACTTGATGAAGTTCACAATTAAGAAGAAAACCCACAACCAATAAAAGCAGATAAAACTCAAAACACACAACTTCCCAAAAGATCTGAACAGATCAGGAGAGAGCCTGAAAGGTTCGAATTTTTTCATGAGATTAGTCAGTCGGATAGTGATTGAAAGACCTATGAGGAAATCATGTCAGACATGGACTCGAGATACTGGCAACAAGCTATGCAGTCGAAAATAGACTCCATGTACTCCAATAAAGTTTGGACACCAGAGGGTACAGTATTCGTTGGATGCAAAAGGATATACCCTGCGACCGAGTATAGACTTTGAAGAAACCTTCTCACTTGTTGCAATGCCTAAATCCATTAGGATTTTGCTCGCCATAGCTGCATATTATGACTATGAGATATGGTAAATGGATGTGAAAATTACTTTTCTTAACGGTAATCTCGATAAAGATATTTATATAGAGCAACCAGATGGCTTCACATCTAAAGGGAGTGAGCAAAAGACGTGCAAGCTCCAAAGGTCCATTTATGGACTTAAGCAAGTGTCTCAAAATTGGAACATACGTTTTGATAAGACAGTCAAAGGGTTTGGCTTCACAAAAAATGTGTATGAGCCCTGTGTGTACAAGAAATATAGTGAGAGCATGGTGCAGTTTTTAGTGCTTTATGTAGATGACATCCTACTCATTGGGAATGATGTGGGAGCATTAGAGTATAATAAAGTATGGTTATCTACACAATTCTCCATGAAAGACTTGTGAGAGACATCTTTTGTATTGGGAATATAAATCTATAGAGATAGATTGAAAAAATTACTAAAGCTCTTTCAAAGTCCGTACATAGACAAAATACTAAAGCAGTTTAATATAGAAGAATCCAAAAGAGGGTTACTCCCCATGAGACATGGACTGCATCTCTCAAAGTTTATGGCCCCAAAGATAGAAGAAGAGAGACGTAGAATGTCTAGCATACCTTATGCCTCTGCGATAAGAAGCATAATGTATGCAATGCTATGTACGAGACCGGATGTAGCGTACGCTTTAAGCGTTACGAGCCACTTTCAATCCAATCCTGGTGAGAGTCATTGGAGTGTCGTAAAAACAATTCTTAAGTACTTGAGAAGAACTAAAGAATTATTTCTCGTTTACGGTGGTGAAGAATTAAAACTAGAAGGGTTTTCGGATTCTAGCTTCCAATCCAATGTAGATGACAGCAAATTCGTTTCAGGATTTATATTTTGCCTTAATGGTAGCGCAGTAAGTTGGAAAAGCTCCAAGTAAGATATCACGGCCGATTCAACCACTGAGGTGGAATATATAGCAGCATCAGATACTGCAAAAGAGGGCATTTGGATGAAAAACTTCATCCGAGAGTTGGATGTGGTTCCTAGTATGGTCGAGCCAGTTATTATCTTCTGTGACAACAATGGAGCCATTGCACAAGCAAAAGAGCCAAGATCTCATCAGCGATCCAAGCACATAATGAGGCATTACATTTGATCCGGGAGATCATTGATAGAGGCAATATTAGAGTGGAACGCGTTGCCTCAGAAGAGAATGTAGCAGATCCACTAACCAAACCACTTACCTAGAAAGTCTTTGAGAGACATCTTGAGAAGATGGGCCTAAGAACTATGAGTAATTGGCTTTAGGGCAAGTGGGAGATTGTTAGAGTAGTGCCCTACAGCCAATTAGATTTGGCCTTATCATTACTACTCTTCTGTAAACAATCTTATTCTTTCAATATAAATTAAATGGCCATCTTCTTCATATCCTCGTAAATTGTCTCATCAACAATTGATATGGAAGAAGTCTTCTACATCATATAAGGCTATGAGGCTAGGTCACGCATATGATAGTGATCATGAAACTAGTCTCTAGATGTCTTAATCTTAAACTCTCCAAGTCATAGAATCCTTGACACGAGGATATCTTGGATTCGGATAGATTTGCACTAACGATGCACGATTCAAGGAGTTGAATCATTCCCCCGTTTCATGGGCAATCGATGTAGTAGACAATGGTGCATGTTAGTTGGTGCATGTTAGTTGGTACATATTAGAAGAACAAGTTTACTGAGAGAACCAACATAGAGCATTCCATAAGATAGCCGTAGTGGCATTTGGTGATGGATTATTCTCTATCTTATGATAGTGCACATAATTAGTCCTTAGACTTGAGGGACCATGGTAATCTTATGGTAGGTTTTTGTTCTTTGATGTGTGTCTCGATCACTGATTAGCGAATCACACGAGGTTGGGTGCGAGCTATCTACGCATAGAGGTTTGTGAGTTCCAAGAAAGGATCCGTTTTCTCGTTTTGATGAATGAGTATATCTCCTATATTTTCTGTGATGATTCGATTTAAGAAAATCCTTGCGCAAGGTGGTGTGTCAATTTGAAAAGGAGTTTTCAAAGTCAAGGACACGAACTAATCAATCATTAAAAATAGATGCATAGTTATTGGGCTATCAGGGTCGCCGAAAATATCTTAACCCTAGGCTGCAATCGGGAGATAGAAAATGGAGTCACCGTATTTGCACGATATGCGTAAGTAGATGAGGTTCGCACTACAATTAATTCACCAATCAATTAGGCTCCATATGATTGTGGTTAGACATCGATTGTGGAAATTTGATACTATAGAATTAATAGAGATTAATTGTATAGGTAATTAGTTAAATAATTTAATTAATTATAAATCGTAAAGGGTATGAGCCCATGTCTAATTAATTGATGAACCTAATGGGTTACACGTCTTTCTCGATTTAGTCACAGTGTGAATCTAAGTAGAGATTCTCTAATTGGATTAGAGATAATTGTCTAAATTTGATTTAGGCAAATAAAGAGAGATTTTGACTAAAAGTCAAAATATTTGACCTAATTCAAAATTGGTCTTCTTGAATAGATTAATTTGAAGAGTCAAATTATTCTAATTGAATTAATAATTAATTTGATTCAATTAATTTCAATAGTTGAACTAATTGATTCAAGAAGCCAAATTAAATTAGAAGGAAAATAAATTTAAGTATTTAAAGTGAATTTGAATCTATGTAGCACTTTAATTAATTAGATAATTAAAATACCACATAGATAGCAACTTGGAAGCCATGTAAGCTAAGATATTTTGAAGGGAAGAATCTAGGTTTTTCCCTCCAAAACTAACTTGCCAACTAAGCATCTAAGTTGGCAAGGATTACTCTTTAAATACCATATGATAATCACTTATCCTACACCCCCAAAATTTGGCCATCTCACTTCAACTTGAGAACGAAAAATCTGAAAATTGGTTTCTCTCCAATTCTCTCTTCATCTATCAAATTTTCTCTTAGATTCATACTTAGATCTAATTTCTAACTATAGATCTTGAGTGATAATTAAAGAGGAAGAGTGGATCTTCCATTAGAGATGCAAATCTATTGGAGATTTAGGATCAAAAGTTGATCTCACACAAGACACACCTCACGGAATCATGAATTTTTGGGGAGATCTCATTCAGTTTCTTAAGGATTCAAGGGAGATTAGAAGATTCAATTAGAGAATTGAAGATTTCATCAAGAGTTGGTGGAGTTCAAGTCATTGGAAAAGATCAAGATCTTGATCAGGGAAGGAAACAATTCTACCATCTCTTTGGAGCAACTTTTGGTCAAGATCATTTAGAGGCTTCAAAGGTTAGTTTCCTCTTCTCTAATCTAAATTCTAGGCTCATATGAGGATCCTATGAAGATTTAGGCTTCTATTCATGAACATAAATGTGTTTTTCTGCTGCGTTTTAATTTTGTTTTAGCCTAATCTTCACCTTCATAAAGAAGTATAAACGATGAACAGGGACAGTAGTAGACATGAATGTGATTCAATTAAATAGTTCAGTATAGCGAGAACAGTCAGGGTAGTCGAATAAGAAAGATAATAGTAAACAGATATCACATTCAAGTCCTTAAGGTTGAATCAAGTGATTTTGGTGGATTTATCACCCTTATCTCTTCAAAGAATTTCATCCTTGTCCCTCAAATGCCCTTAAAAAAGCCAGTACAATAAAAGCACTATCGACTATCCTTGTGCTTTAAAGTAGCCCTTCAAATCCTTATCTTTAGGGCCCATCCAGTCTACCCAATAGTAGGGGATTTCCACATGTTCTGATAGTTAATCCGACATTGCTCATATCTGATACCCATGAAAATCCCCAGAACCCAACAGTAAACATTCAGTCAGGTTTAGGAACAATCAGGACATATCGAATCAGTTCAGTAAGCCACTATGGACTCAATAAGCTGCTATGGGCACAATATTCGATTGGACAATTTTATCAATCAAACAATTCGGGATCGGACTATGGATTAGAGAATTCATTGTTTTGAAATCTTAAATATGTTTTAGAAAGAATAGATATGGACTTGGTTTATCAAGATAAAGTTCGAAAATCATTTTAGCCCACTGGAATGAGCGCTTGGCCACACGTTTGGGTGCTTGAGTGCCCAAACAATGGTTTTCGCCACGGGTCTGAGTGCTTGAAGGCCCAAATGGGTGCTTGAGCGCTCAGCTTCTGGAACTGAGTTGAAAAATGAGAGTTATGAAAATTTGAGTAGGCGCTGAGGGGCTCAAAATGAGTACTTAAGCGCTCAAGTTGAGTGCTTGGGAGCTCACTCTCTGGTGAAAAATTCGATTTTTCATCTCTTATTTTCTTTTGATTTTTGGTTCAGAAATTACATTTTTGGGGCTCTCTTATGTCCATACACATTTTAAATCATCATTTTTAAATTTGGTTTAAGATTTTCTCGAAGAATCGAAATTGAGTAGAAAAGTTACGTTTTGTCCATATATTTCATTTTCATTCGATTTTAGGTTATCAAGTTCTCCTCTTAGCCCATGGTCCAAGGTTAGTTTCCATTCCAAAGCATAGGTGATGATGTCAAGATGTTCCATTGACTTTGGATTATCATTTCAAGTACTTGAATTTAGATTAACAAAAAGCAACAATAAGAGCAATACAAAGCTCATAGCAACAAGTATATTATCATGATCATGGACATTATAAGCTCAACATAGGAAGATGAACAAAACATTGAGGAGAAGAACATTTAAGCATGTGAAAGAGACAAGAGTTCCATAAGTCTTACTTGTTGAGGCCTAATCCTTGCCAAAGATAGATGATCCAAAGCTTTGATTAATCACGCCTAAAATGACAACTATTTCTTATTAAACTCCAACACCAATATATCATAAACATTTAGCCATCATTCTTACATTAAACTTGCCAATAGTTGGAGAGATACCACCCAATTTCCCTTTGATCTTGTTTTAGTATTTAAAAAATTTTGCAAATGTGTGTTTGTGGAGATTGGAGACAGTCGAGAGAGAAGAAAGAGTGAAAGAATGAAGCTAAAATTTGCAGCAAGAAAGATGGAAGTGCAAGTGTTTGAACAAATCTTTCATTCCTTATTTATAGTGGAAGAAATATTCATCACTTGGCCATAAAATTTTTCAACTGAAAAAAAATGCAAACCAATCCCTTGAATTGAGGAAAAATTCGTCTGCTGCATTTACTGCATATTTGGATCCAATTTTCTTGTTCTTTTCTTTCTTCTGTTTTTTTTGAAATGTTGAATTATTTGGTCAAGAGTTTTGGGCCAAATTGGGGGTGATATTTGGGCTTATTGTTGCGCTTAAAAGGCTTATTGGGCTGAGTTAATGCAAGAAATCGAGACTTGAAAGGAAGAAAATATTTCGGATGCGAGAAACTCATTTTGAGATTAAAATATTTTTCGTTTTATTGAAATCGGATTAATTTTCAAAAATTGGTGATTTTCAATTTTAATTAGGAAAATTTCGGGGTATTACACTTTCCTACCTTAAAAGAATCTGACCCCCAAATTCTTACCTTATTCGACTATATGAGGATATTTATTCTGCAATTCATCCTCACATTCCCAAGTAGCTTCTTCTACTTTCTAATTTCTCCAAAGTACCTTAACTTGCAGTATCCTATGATTCCTAACCTCACGAACCTGAGAATCTAAGATACGGACAGGCTATTCTACATAGGTGAGATCACTCTGGAGGGGAAAATCAAAGTGTTCAACAATCTGTGAAAGATCAGGATGATATTTTCACAACTGAGACAAGTGGAATACATTATGAATTCTAGTTAGGTTGGGAGGAAGGTTGAGTTGGTATGTTACAGGATCAATTTGTTCCACGATCTCGAATGATCCTATATATCGAGGCTCAATTTTTCAGCCTTGCCTATTCTTTGAATTCCTTTTTGTGGAGCTATCTTCAGAAACACTCGATCTCCGACATCGAACTCCGAATCTTTTCTATGCCTATCAGTGTAACTTTTCTGGCAATCCCGAGTTGTTTTCATGTTCTTCTTGATGATCTGAACTTTATCTATAGCTTCCTGAATCATCTTAGGTCGTAGTGCATCCTTTTCTAAATTCGAAGTGCTTTTCGTCTCATCACTATCCTAGCGAAGGGGTGATCTACACTTCCTACCATACAACGCTTCATAAGGAGCCATCTGAATTGAGGTTTGGTAACTGTTATTATTGGCGAACTCTACCAACGGTAGGTGCCTATCCCAATTACTAGGGAAATTCAAAACACATGCTCGCAGCATGTTCTCTAGTGTTTGAATTACCATCTCCGATTGTCCATCTGTCTGGGGGTGAGCAGCAGTACTGAATAGCAATTTCATCCCTAGATGCTCTTGCAGACTTCTCTATAATCTCGCCATAAACTTCAAATCCCTGTCAGATACAATACTTTGAGAAATTTCGTGTAACCGTATTATTTTCTTTATATAGATCTCGGCGAGCTTCCCCACATTATACTGGATTTTGATAGGCAAAAAATGTGCTGATTTAGTAAGCCTGTCAACCACAATCCAGATACTATCTCATTCTCCTCGTACAACAAGTAGACCAGTCACAAAGTCCATGGTGATCTGTTTCCACTTCCAACTCGGAATTGGGAGCGGCTATAACTTCCAGACGGCCTTTGATACTTCGCCTTCATAAGTTGGCAAGTTAGGCATTTTTGGAAATATTTAGCTATATCTTTCTTCATTCCTTTCCACCAGAACTTCTGTTTTAGGTCCGTATACATCTTCGTTCCTCCAGGATGGACCGAATACTTGGCCTGATGTGCTTCAGATAGCACTATTTCCTTCATCTATGCAGGAACAACAACTCGATTCTTGAATCATAATATCCCATCAGTGCTGATCTTAAAGTCGAATTTCATCTCACCCTTAAGTTTTTGAACCAATTTATCTCTCTCTTGTACCTTTAGGATCTCACTATATATCTTTGGGTAGATGTTCAGGTTTAATAATTTTCCTTTTCTACTTAAAGCATCAGCAACGATATTCCCTTTTTCTGGGTGATAGATAATGGTGAAGTCATAGTCTTCCAAGAATTTCATCTATCATCGTTACCTCAGATTTAGATCCTTTTGACTAAAGATGTACTTTAAGCTCTTGTAATCAGGGAACACTTCTACTTTTGCTTTGTCGAATAATGACGTCACTTAGCCAAAGCAAAGACCACTACCGCCAACTCCAAATCATTAGTGGGATAATTCACCTCATGATTTTTCAATTTTCGTGATGTGTAGGCGATCACTTTGCCTTTCTGCATTAGAACATAGCCTAATCCTTTTTTTGAGGTGTTAGTATAAATAGTAAACTCCTCTAACCCATCAGGAAGTGCGAGGATCGGGGTTGTTGTCAATCTCTTCTTCAATTCCGAAGAACTCTCATCGCACTCTTTGTCCCAAACAAATTTTCGATCCTTCTGGGTCAGTCCAGTGAGTGGTCCGACCAACTTCAAGAAATTCTGGATAAATTTTCGATAATATCCAGCTAATCCCAGAAAACTTCTCACTTCAGTGACTGTTCCAGTCTTTTTCACTTTAAGACTACTTCGACTTTTTCTGGATTCACTTCAAGTCCATTCTCTGATATGATATGTCCCAAAAAGGTCACCTTCTTACGCCCAAATTCACACTTGCTGAATTTGGCGTACAACTTGTGCTATTTTAAAGTTTGAAAAACAATTCTCAAATGTTCTTCATGTTCTTTTTCAGTTCTGAAATAAGTCAGAATATCATCTATAAAAATTACGACGAAGCTATCGAGGTATGGGCAAAACACTTGATGTATTAGGTCCATAAACGCTGCAGGAGCATTAGTCAATCCAAAGGGCATGACTAAAAACTCAAAACGACCATAATGAGAATTAAATACAGTTTTGAAAATATCTGCTTCTCGTATCCTCAACTGATAGTACCCCTGTCTCAAATCCAACTTAGAATAGACAGCTGACCCCTAAAGATGATCAAACAGCTTGTCTGTATGGGGTAATAAATACTTATTCTTGATGGTCACTTTATTTAACTTTCTATAGTTGATACACATCCTTAATGATCCATTCTTCTTTTTTGCAAATAAGACCGAAGCTCCCCAAGGCGAAGTGCTTAGTCTTATGAACTTTTACTCCAGTAATTCTTGTAACTATTCCTTTAGCTCCTTTAATTTTGCTGGTGCCATTTTGTAGGAAATTTTTGAGAATGGCACTACCCCTGGGATGATTTCAATCACGAATTTAATTTCCCTATCTAGAGGGTAGTGAGTTCAATTTTTTTGGGAACACCTCAGGAAATTCGTTAACCATTTTCATGTCCTTCAGTTCAGTCTTATCCTAAGGCTTATTTATCAGTAGGCCAGAAGTCCTTATCCTTCTTTTTTAATAATCTTTCTAGCCCTTACTGTAGAGATGGTAGGTATATTACCACTCTTATCTTTGCTTTTGGTACCAACTCCAACTCCGGTACACAATTTGACTTATCATAACAATCAACTACAGCATGATGCTAGAATAACCAATCCATTCCCAATATAACATTGTACTCTTAGGTTGGTAGTTCTATTAGATCAATGTCAAAGTTCTGGTTCTCGATGACTACAGGGCATCGTGGATATCTAATCCTAGTCTCATAGTATTATTCTACTAGAGTGTGAATTTCATAAGAGATACTCATATTTTCTGAAGACAAATTCAATTTCTCAGCACAATCATGCGAAATGAAATAATACGTTGTACCAGGATCAAAGAGAGCTTTATAGATAAAATTTTGAATAGTGATCTTACCTTCCACAACTTGGGTAGGGTCCACGTCTTCCTTACTCGTTAATGCAGAAGCTTTCGCTTTGATTTGGGGACGTCCAGCTGTGCCTTGCTACTGGTTCGGCATCCCTGCATTTCTATTCTTTCGGCCTTTGGGGCAGTTTTTGATCATATGCTGGTCACTGCCACATGAATAACATTTGCCCAATTTCTTTTAGCACTCCCTTTCTACGTGATTAGTGCCTCTACAGTGATTGCACTTTACTTTCTCTTGACTTGCAGAGATTTTTCCTTTGTCTACAGATACAGATATATTTTCAGTTTTAGGCTTCTCATTGAAGTAGCCTTTCTTTTCTTTTTTCTGATTCAAGCTTGCCCATCCACTTACCCTTTCTCCTGTCAGTTATCTTATGGATTTCTTAGAACTTCATCTCAAGTTCCATTGCCGCCTCAATGGCACTGTCGTAATCCTAGGGTCGATTTATAGCTATCGCCTTCCTCAAGTCAGGCTACAAGCCCTTAATGAACTTCTTTCTTCGTCTTTCCTTATCCATTAACACATGTGGTGAGTATTGAATGAGCCGATTGAACTCGGCCTCATACTTAGCTTCCCACAATGACCCCTCTATTAACCTTATGAATTCCCTTTCTCTTGCATCCTTCACTACTTGCGGTATGAACTTTTTCAGGAACTCTTCTCTGAAACGTCTCCATGACTTTTCAATCCCATCTTTTTCACATCTTCTCTCCATGATTTCCCACCAATGGGATGTAGTTCCTTCAAACAAGTATGTGGCATATTTTATTTATTTTCTGAATATTCGAGTAATTTAGCACTCAGAAGGTCTTTTCAACTGCCAATAACCAGGATTCGACTTTTCTGTCATCGGGCTCATCGTCAAAACTCAGTGGATTAAACCTTAAGAACCTAGTTAGCATCTTATTATCTGACTCCTCCTTAAGTCTAGGTCTGGGTGATTTTTGTGGTCTTTCTCAATTCAATGCTTCTCCTAGCACTGTCAAAAGTTGTTCGGCCACAGGTTCATTCTGGGGAGGGGTTCTATGGCATGGTCGGGGATCAGGTTCATTCTGTGCCTGAGAATTTAGTTCAGGTTGTCCTTGTCGCACTATAGGGTCTTCAATATTATTGGGCGTGTCAGGCGCCACAATTTTTGTAAATAATACTCGTCTAGGCCATCCTTGTTTTCTTATAGGCTTATTTTGGTTTGCATTGTCACTAGTAGACATTTTGATATGAAATTCATGGGTTTGGGTTTTAGTGATAGTTCATGATTACTCAAGTGCATATAAGATCATAAATCCAGTATGGCAAAGACAAATATTTCCAAGTCAAATTGCACTTTGAACATTCTTATTCGTTCTTGGAATTGTTCATACAAATTCATATTATACGGTTACTATACCATTCAAGTTTCTTATCCTAAGCTCTGATACCACTTGTACCGCCCTGGATCCCGGGCTCGGATCAGAGCCCCAAGATTCGGAGTGCTACTTACGGTCAATACATTCTAAAACCAAAACAGGAACTAAACATAAAACAATATATACTATATTCCATCATAATATCCTTACAGGCCTTCAAATTTCAAAATACATATTCAGTCTAACATAACAGTTACAGGTCAATAAGCTAAAACATATTATCAGTTCAAATAAGTACAATCATTAAGCTGAAATACAAGCTTAAACATATATGTTTATCCAAAAGAGAAGTCCACAGTCCATTCAGAGCTTCAATCAATCAATTCTTGGTCTAGGAACCCACATGATAATATCTAATCATGAGTCCACTGACCTAATAAAACTTATAGCAGAAAAATAGGAACAGAGGAGTACAAATGATAAACGGGATAGTAGTAGACATGAATGTGATTCAATTAAATAATTCAGTATAGTCAGAACAGTCAAGACAGTCGAATCAGACAGATAACAGTAAACAGATATCACATTCAAGTCCTTAAGGCTAAATCAAGCAGTTTTGGTGGATCTATCATCCTTATCTCTTCAAACAATTTCATTCTTATCCCTTCAATGCCCTCGAAAGAGCCAGTACAGTAAAATCACTATCGACTATCCTCGTGCTTTAAAGTAACCCGTTAAAACCTTACCTCTAGGGCCCATCCAGCCTACCCAATAGTAGGGGATTTTCACGGGTTCTGATAGTCAATCCGACATTGCCCGTATCTGATACCCATGAAAATTCCCAGGGCCCAACAGTAAACATTCAGTTAGGTTTGGGTACAGTCAGGACATATCGAATTAGTTCAGTAAGCTGCTATGGGCATAGTATTCGATTGGACAATTATATCAATCAGATGATTTGGGATCGGACCATGGACTAGAGAATTCATTATTTTGAAATCTTAAATATGTTTTAGAAAGAATAAATATGGACTCGGTTTATCAAAAATAAAGTCGGAATAAGCGCTTGGGGGCATGTTTGGGCGCTCAAGCGCCCAAATAGTGATTTTTGCCACGAGTTTGAGCGCTTGAGCGCTCAAATGGGCGCTTGAACGCTCAGCTTCTGGAATTGAGTTGAAAAATGAGAGTTTTGAAAATCTAAGTGGGCGCTGGGGCACTCAAAATGAGCCCTTAGGCGCTCACTCTCGGGTGAAAAATTCGATTTTTATCTTTTATTTTCTTTTTATTTTTGGTTCAGAAATTACATTTTTGGGGCTATCTTATGTCCATAAACATTTTTAAATCATCATTTTTAAATTTGGTTTAAGATTTTTTTTAGGAATCGAAATTGAGTTGAAAAGTTACATTTTGTCCATATATTTCATTTTCATTCGATTTTAGGTTAAGAAGTCCTCCTCTTAGCCTATGGTCCAAGGTTAGTTTCCATTCCAAAGCATAGGTGATGATGTCAAGATGTTCAATGGACTTTGGATTATCATTTCAAGCACTTGAGTTTAGATTAACAAGAAGCAATAATAATAGCAATACAAAGCTCATAATATCATCATGATCATGGACATTATAAGCTCAACATAGGAAGATGAACAAAACATTGAGGAGAAGAACACTTAAGCATGTGAAAGAGACAAGAGTTGAGGCCTAATCCTTGTCGAAGATAAATGATCCAAAGCTTTGATTAATCACCTAAAATGACAACCATTTCTTATTAAACTCCAACACCAATATATCATAAAGATTTAGCCATCATTCTTACACTAAACTTACCAATAGTTGGAGGGATACCACCTAATTTCCCTTTGATCTTGTTTTAGTATTTAAGAAATTTTGCAAGTGTGTGTGTGGAGATTGGAGACAGTGGAGAGAGAAGAAAGAGTGAAAGAATGAAGCTGAAATTTGTAGCAAGAAAGATGGAAGTGCAAGTGTTTGAACAAATCTTTTTATTTATAGTGGAAGAAATATTCATCACTTGGCCATAAAATTTTTCTACTGAAAAAAATGCAAACTAATCCCTTGAATTGAGGAAAAATTCGGCTGCCTTATTTGCTGCAGATTTGGATCCAGTTTTCTTGTTCTTGTTCTTGTTATGTTTTTTTTTTTTTTTTTTTTTTGGAAATGTTGAATTATTTGGTCAAGAGTGTTGGGCCAAAGTGAGGGTGATGTTTAGGTTATTATTGGGCTGAGTTAATGCAAGAAATCGAGACTTGAAATGGAGAAAATATTTCGGATGTGAGAAAGTTATTTTGAGATTAAAATATTTTTTTGTTTTGTTGAAATCGGATTAATTTTTGAAAATCGGCGATTCCCAATTTTAATTAGAAAAATTTCAGGATATTACATAAAATTATTAGAATAGAGACTGCCGTTCTTGGAAATAAGATTAATGAAAAGATTTTGATATTGAATAATTAGGTGATTTGTTTAAAGCATATGTGGGAATTTAGAAGCATATTTTGATCAATGAATTGAGATAAGTGTTATGGCTATCTCTTCCTTGTTTCTATGCTATGGAATAATCTTTGAGCTTTGAAATCGTCTATTGCTTGAAAAATGAATACTCTTGTTCGATTACCCTAGTTTGAGAAATTTTGGATACTTTTACTCGTGTGATCTTTATCCTTGCTATGAAATATTGATTCTTTGATTATGGGGAAGAATTATTTAAGTTGAGATTGTGGACAAATACAACTCTAAACATTTTGATAATCTAAGAATACAAAAATTAGTATTTTACAAATTTTTTTTCAAAACTTGAAAATTAAAAATTTTGATGATGAGTAGTACAAAGTCAGCGTAATTTTTTTATATTTAGGGGTCTGTTATCATAAGGAGCTAAGAAAAAAAAAAGAACACGCCCAAATTCGGGAGCTTGGCCGTGGGGCATTTTGGGCGTGGACCGAGCGCGGTGGCGCCTACTCCAGAACACTTTTTAACGTATTTTTCACTCATTTTATTTTTTTATATCCATAATCACTCCGATAAGCTTTTCTAAATCTAAATATATATTTCATGTGTCCAAATTTCAATTTGAATTGATTGATAACATTCGAGCCTCATTTGAAACTATGGTAATTTAATTCGGGCAATTGCTATTGTTCTTCAAACCTATTGTGTGGAATTTGAATCGAATCGATTGTTTATGTCCAATTATTTTTTGGAGCTTTGTTTGATTAAATTCAGACAATTAATTAAATTCATTTTGTTGGTATCCAAAATTCGAATTGATTTGATTAATAATGTCCGAATCTCGTTTGAAACTTTGCTTATTTTATTCGGATAACTATCATTATCCTCGAAACACTTTTTTGTGTTGATTTAATTGACAACATCCGAACCTCGTTTGAAGCGTTGCTTATTTAATTCGAATGATAGTTATTATTCTCTTACCCTTTTGTGTTTGTTTGTAGGGCCTTGGGAACCACCAATGAGAATGCGAGGATAGTGTCAGACCGTTAGCCAGTCTCCTGTAGGGTTTCCCTATTGTTGGATGGTTTCATGATTGTCATAGAGGTAGGCTTTTTAGAAAACTAATCCTAGACATGAAGTCGACCTTATACGCTTAAATGGATTGCCCCCCTCTGAGTGGCCACTCGAGGGTGAGGATTGGAAGGAATAAGGTGTTATAGTGTCATGTTGACATATTATTTATTGTGGGGGTGATAAGGGTGATTGATCCATCAAATACTAGTTCTACCTCTGCTATTCGATTGTGTGATTTGTTTTAAGCTCGGGGTTTGACCTACTTGTTTCTATTTGATTATTGAATTATCACAATCATTTGGTATATTTTAACTCGTTTATGAACTTTATTGGCTCTTTATATGATCTGTTGATTCGGCCTATGAGATAATCGGTTCTTGAGCTTATTGTATGTCTTGGTTATCAATCATGAATTACTGAACTAGTTATGCTATTAATTCCTTATCGAAGATCCTTTCTTAGCCTATCAATTGATTTGGTTATTATCGATTGAAGTTTTGAGTTGAAATGAAATTTAGCATTTGATTATTGATTAATCTTGAGCTCTTTCAGCTAATATTTATTGAAGCCCAGACTTGGACTTGTTGTCCATCTATTGATTGTTGACAACTTTTGAATTCGTTATCATTATAGCCATTAGTTCTGTTGATTCATTGCCATTGGTATTGAACTCCTTCCTTGAGTTATCGATTCCGATTGGTTATTGCTCCAATTATTCCTTATTTACCGAACTTTTGAATTCGTTATATGATTCATCTCTCATTTATTGGATTTTGAAATTTTCTATTGTTATACACTCTTGATCCATATGTCATTTCACCTTACTATTCTCTTCCTAGCCATAACTCCTTACTAAGTCATTTGAACTTATTTTATAAATTTTACTATGTGTAGATAAATAATTTTTGGGATTTTGCCCAACTTTGAGATCAAAGACTTTCATTTTCCTTTAATGAGCTTCTGTATAGGTAGTGGACATAGCGTTGTAATGAAGGGAAAGAGTCATTTGGAAAGAAACATTATGGGTACATGCGGTTGTTGATATTCTGTACTTTGAAGTTTAGAGTAGAGATTCCATAAGTTTTGAAAATCATAATAGTTTGTAGTATCCTCATGTATCTATGAACTTATAATGTATCAGGGTGATATTATTGTAGAGTTCAATACTTTATGGAACATTGGAATTTCAAGATTTGTAATGAGTGTATATTTGAGCATGGATTGTGTAATGAGCTATAGAATATGAATACAATTTTGTATAAAAGTTATGTATCAAGGTTGTAATTGAGAAATTTTTTTAAAGCCATCCCCACAGGTAGCGATTTCTGTCTAGGGACAGAAGTCCTAGACCCGGGTCGTTACACAACATAATTTAACTAATGTTACACAAACTATAGGAGGAACTATAAAATACAATTTGAAGAAAATAGGACATTAATAGGATCTTCTTCTAGATCAAAATTAACTAGAATGCAATCACTTTATTCGCATATATTGCCCATCAAATTTTATTGTTGAAACCCCATATAGGGCATCCACTTCTCAAATTAGAGACACTTTTAGGAAATCTCCTATTGAGGACTCAGAATCTCAAAGAAATAAAGTTGAGGAACTAAGAATTTCAGAAAATAATATTGTAAGGAGAAATTATGCAATCCAAGAAGCGAAGATAACTAAATCTAAAATGAATATTTCAATTTAATGGATTTTTCTGAAAAAATAGATTTCAGCTAAGGATCTCCTGCTAGAAAACTTATTAAAAAGGAATTTAATCTTCCCAAATGGCAACCATTTGGAAAATGGCTTTTTGAGAATTTTATTGGAGGAGAAAGAAAAGTATTTCAAGAAGAATTTTATAAATATCTTTTTGAAATAAACCGATTTGTTCCTTTGTTCCATGGTTTATAACAAACTATGTTGAAAATTATATTTCTATCATAGAAAGAAATTATAAGCTAAACAATGGACAGATTTTAAGAACTAGCTATCCACCACAACCATTTCAAATTGATAAAGATGATAAGACCATGTATTTTTCTGCTTTTTCAAAATTATTTGAAAATGACACAGTACAAATTACAATAAGGCATATTAATAATTTGCTTAAATAGCAAAATTATGCTAGCATGTATCTTAATGTTCTAGGAGAACAAATAAATTCTCTTCATAATAGTGTTGAGGGATTTGTGAATCAATTGAAATCCTCTATTATTATACAAAGTAAAGAAGAAGAAATAATAGCTGTGCCTATTATTCAACCCCCACCTTAAATTAAAGGTTTTAAATTAAAATTGATGACAGAATTAAAAAAAAAAAAAATCTTGATGAGAAATTCAAAAATTTAAGAGTTATTACTCTTAATAAGGAATTTGAGCAAGAAATATGTGATACAGAGAATTATAAAAGAACTGTGCAAGAAGAGATTAATAAATTAGAAAAACATGATGATAAGCCTACTCAAAGATTATATTATTATCCAAGGCCAACACCTTAGGATGTTCTTTTTGAAGAACAAGAGTATATTGTGAATAATAGTTGTAGTGGAAAAAATATTTATGAATTGAAAACAAATGGTTTTACTGAAAGATAGATTTATAATATTGTATGTAGAATGCTAGTGTACAGTGCTGTCTATAAAAATAATGGAAATAATAATGAAATAATTGCTAATATGATAGTTGCAGGGTTTACTGGCTTACTAAAAAGCTGGTGGAATAATTATCTTACACAGAGCAATAAAGTTAAGATCCTAAATACGATACAAAAATGAAGATGGCAAAAATGTTGAAAATGCTGCGTATACACTTGTCATTAATATAATTGAACATTTCACCAGAAGGTTTTTCGATAATATTGAAAATATTAGGACTATGTTATGGAGTTTAAGATGTCCAGCTCTCACCTCATTTTTGTGATATAAAGATACTTTCCTTAGTAGAGTCATGGAACTCCTTGAGTCTAAGAGTACTCATGGGAAATCTAAATTTATAGATGGGCTACCGAGTTTATTTGCTGAGAGAGTTAGGCAAAGGAGGAGTTAATATCGACTGTGAAAAATATACTTATAGAAAGCTTATAGGAACCTGTATCCAGGAAGGATTATCATTATGCAATGAAATCAAATTCAATCAACAAATTAAGAACCATCATTTAACATAAAAAAGGCAAGTAGGTCAATTCTGTGGCCAATTTGGTATGGATTTACCATCCACCAATAAACCTAATAGGCATAAAAAAGAAGAAAAGGTTATAAGACACTCTTCTAATAAGAAGGGACGAACAAGAAAAGAAAAAAGAGAGAAGAAAATAAGAAAAAAATCAAAAGAAAACCCAGGTGCATGTTATAAATGTGGAATAGTTGGTCATTATGCCAATAAATGTAGAATGAAAAAGAAGATTAATAATCTTAATATCGATAATGAACTAAAATAAACTTTATCTAAGTTACTTTTGAATTCTGATTTTGACAATAATAAAGAAAAAGAGAAGGATAAGTTATCTGATAACTCTTCTCTTAGATCTGTAGAGTTAGATATTTTAGAAAATGAAGATCGTATGCCTAATGAGGAAGACAATGTAATACCCTGAGATTTTCCTAATTAAAATTTCAAATCCTCGAATTCGCAAATTAAACCGATTTTAATAAAA